>PVIC010000671.1:60351-112016 GCA_004025085.1 Thryonomys swinderianus | reverse complement strand
TTGTAGTTCAGGCTGGCCCTGAGCTCACTATGGTGCCCAGGCAAGCCGCCGCGAACTCAGCAATCCTCCCGTCTCTGCCTCCCGAGTGCTGGGATGACAGGCGTGAGCCACCACGCCCAGCATTATATGTGGTAACTGGGGATCGAACTCAGGTCCTTGTGCTTGCGAGGCAGGCGCCGGAACCACTGAGCTAACCCTCCTGCCCTTGACCGTGTTTTAACATCGTCTTCTCACTTGTTCGGTAAGACTGTCCTACAGGATTTTAGTTCAAGTAAGAGAAGAGTTGGACTCACACAAAACATGTTGCTCTGTCACGAAGCGTCATGTTCTGTGAGATCTGGAGATGGTGAGACCTGTGGCGTGTACCGGCACACGCTCCACGCACCGCTCATGAACTCTTGTCCCGGTGCCGCGCACACGGGAAGGCCTCGCCCCTGGGTGCCCCTGGTGCCCCTGGTGCCAGACCGTGACCCTCCCAGCGGAGCTGTCAAAGGCTGGAGGCTCCAGACTCTGGGTCACGAAGAGTCACCGTGCCAGATCCCGATGAGAAATGTCTGCCCGGCGCGCGGCTCACACACCTTCGCCTGTGTTAGGGACGCAGCGCCCCGGGAGTCTCTGGGTGTCCTAGCAGTGTTCCCTGGGGGAGCTCTAGGCTTTGTCCAACTTCCTTTAAACAAAAGATGCAAAGAGCCTTGGCACTGCCCTGGGGGCGGTGAGTGTGACGCCTCTCAAGGCGGAAGAAATTCGGTTTTAATTTGTAACAGGTGTAGGACGGCATAGAAAGCCGTCTTCAAGCTATCATTTTGTGGGTTACACTCTCCCACGGACCACTGAGGAGTTACGTGTTCAGGGTCAGTATCGTCCTTGGAGTTTCTGTTTTGTTTCTTGGAAAATGGGCTTCAAATGTGAAGGTGATTTGGAAGATTCTCTTGGAATGAGGAGGCAAGAATTAAATTAGCTCATACATGCATTGCTAAGTGTCAGGCACACGGGGCTCTGTATGTGGGGGCTTTTATGGGATCTTACGTATGAAAATAGCGGCTTTGGCACCTTGAGGGAGTAGTTATTTTTTCTGAGATAATAGGTACTACTAATTGCAGAAGAATCTTATTTAAAAAGTAGTACCTATAAAATCTCCCAGTTTTTCTATAGCCACTCTATAAAACGAATATTAATTGAAAATACTGAACAATTGAAAATATCAAGTGAGTAGTATAACTCTTTCCTAGTTTCTGTATTTTGTTTTAATATGGAATTAGAGATTTTTAATATATAATTTCAGTGGATGAGTTAGAATCTCATCAATGTTTTTAGAGCAAGAACTTTAATCACAGCTTATTTAGTCTGAAAAGTTTTATTCATGTGTCCATCAGTATTATTAGGCAAAATTAATCTTAAATCAACTGTGTTATGCAACTCCCCCCCCAAATTAAGTGCCTGGCACATGCTACATCTTTAGTTATGCTAAACAAAGAACGATCAAATTACTACTAAAACATACCAGGGGAAAAAATACTATATTAAGAAGATCTACTAGGTAGGTATCTCCATGTCAGGAACTCGGCTGTAAGCACAAGTAAAACACGAGAACCTGTTTGTTGTCAAGATAATACTTTCCGTTTGCCGCTGCGCCCACACCCGCAGGCAGGGGTACCCGAGGCTCAGAGCGCGCGGAAATCTGAGGGACACGGTGATTTTTAGTGTCTGACCATCACAGCACCCCTGTCTCACAACAGCTGCCTCCCAAGGGGCGCACGGGTCTCCGAGGCCGAGGGTCGGGGCGGGCTGTCCCCCACCTGGGCACAGGCGAGCGAGACTTTCCAGGCTGCCTCTCCTGCCCTTGGCTCAGGTGTCCGGTCTATATTTATCCCGTGTGAGCTCGGCTCCCGCGCGCTGGAATGCTGCGGGCGGGACGGCTGTCGCCTGGCAGGACGACCTTGCAGATACGTGTGTGAGGAGCCCCGGTGCTCCGTCCCGAGCTCGCCGGTGCGTGTGCTGCGTGAGCCATGTGCGTGCCGCGCCCGCCCCCCGCAGCAGCCTCGCTGAAGCCCGCCGGAGACCTGCTGTGGGTGAGCGCTCTCTCCTAGGCCTCGGGGAGCAGAGGCCGTGTGTTCGGGAGGGGGCTGGGCAGTCTGCGCAGTCTCTGCGCCTGCGTCTGCTGATGAGCAGGCACAGTCCTTCAGCTCTCTTAGACGATAGATGCTTCGTGGGAGAATAATTAAATCCATGGTGCTTCTCCCAGCATATTTATAAACTTGCAACAGGAAGGATAAAGCAGTATGACTTTTTACCTTTGAATCGTATGTTTCCACAAGCCACTAAATTCAGCCTGTGAAATTCTCCTCTGTACGTGTTCTAGCCTTTCCTCGGTACCAGAAAAGCTGAAACTCACGGAGTCGAGTTGAAACGTGGTTCCTTTTCACTTTCTAAGTTGTTCTGTCTTATCCTACTTAGTTTCACATTATATTTTAACTTCCGTTTACCTTTTCATAGGCCCTTTTGAAGATTAACGTTTTGAAAAGAATAATTTAAAAACTTGACCAAGTAAAATTCTCTTTCAAGTGGGAAAATTAGTGTAGAGGCTGAGTGACCTTTGTGTTTTATTGCCTGTCACATTGACTAGCAGATATATTAGGTAAGGAAATAATCAAGTAACTGTAAGAAAGGAAAAAGCATTTTTCCATAATTAGCACTCATGGATAATTGGTGATCATGGAGGTTTTATTTGCTGGGGGCACCAGATGCTGTTTGTGAGGGGTAGGCGTTGCTGTTATAGCAGAACTTTTGACGGTATGTTTTGTACCTGGCTACATGGTAGCATTAATCACCGCAGAGGTCTCTTGAGTAGTTTCTCATCCAGGAAGTGAACTGAAGGATGCGCTTTCTAAGATGCAAAGCGGCCTGCTCGTGTGAACATCAGTGTCCAGCTCTCTGTGCCACTTGGCAGAGTGAGGGCTGCACAGATGGGCCCTCGACTCCAGGCCCCGGCTGGCAGTTGTGGAGAATGATCTCCTGTCGCTGTGCTGCTCTGGGGAGCGCTGTGCCTGACTCGTGACAGTGTCAGTTTCTCGTTCCTCCCTGCAGAAGACTCAGAACCGTGGTGGAGCCGGGCGTGGTGGCTCACGCCTGTCATCCCGGCACCTGGGAGGCAGAGGCAGGAGGACTGCTGAGTTCCAGGCTTGCCTGGGCTACGTAGTGAGCTCAGGGCCAGCCCAAACTACAAAGCGAGACCCTGTCTCAAAAATAAAAGAAAACAGAGAAAGAGAGGGAGGGAGGGAGGGAGGGATGGAGGGAGGGAGGAAGGAAGGAGGGAAGGAAGGAAGGAAGGAAGGAGGGAGGGAGGGAGGGGGGCAGAACCTGGGAAGAGGCAGGAAGAGAGGCAGGCAGCCCGCCGTGGTCTCAGGCACAGCCGGGGCGCGGGGTGGATCTGCAGTAATCCAACGGGGGAACGAGCGGAGGACAAATGATGGACGAAACAAACACTGATTATTTGGAATCTGATCCTTTTGTAAAGGACAAGGACAATTTGTAATTAACTGTTCTAAGAGTGTGAGAAAACAAACACCTGAGGATAATAAAACAACGTTCACCTGGGAAAAATGGTACGCTCCTGAACTGCTGTCTGGAGCATAAAGGCGCACACACCACACAGGCTTCCAAGTGCTGAGGAAGCAGCAGCCGAGGGCTTGAGGCCGCGCACGGGGCGCTCAGTAAAAGGCCTGTTTCTCTGTCAACACAGCAGCCTCCAGCACGTAACTCGGAGACGCGGGTTTAACACTGAGGTCACTGCTGGGAGGATTCATTCTGACCTACGCAGCATTTAGGAACTAACTTTTACAGCCACTTTTTTTAAAAGACTCACACAACTTTGAAATCAGGGAGGAATGCTACAAAATGAGTTCAAAAATAAAATAATGGTCATCTTCTGAAGATTGTTCCTTGGGTGACAACCGCAGTGAAAGTCGCCTCGGGAGCGGCTGCCGTAGAGGGAGCAGATACAATAGCAGGTGCCTGGAGTCCCAGGCTGTCTGACTGACTGTCCTACCCAGGAGCAGTGATCGTTCATCAGGAAAAGGAAATGAATGAAACTCTAAGAGCACAGTAAATAGGAAAGTCTTAAAAGTTCAGTAATTAGTTTTAACGTTTTGTTTGCTCTACGGGGAAGGAAAACAAACTGGCTACACGTTTTCATTTTAGCGAGGGATATTAGCAGGCCGTGGAGCCGCAGGCGACTTTCTAGTCCTTCTCTTCTAAAGAAAGAAAGGAAGGTGAGCTCGGTGTTGAGTCTGACCACCAAAGCCACGCGATGGTGAGCGGCGCTCTGCGTCGGGTGCTCGGTGTAGTGCCCTGTGAAAGAGTTGAAGACGGTCCGCAACATGCCTGGAGACCTTTGTCACAGAGACACTGTTGTACGCAGAGAAAGTGACAGAAACTTGGCGTGCATCTTGGAGGGGACCCAGGGGCAGCTTGGCTGCGTTCACCCAGGCCTCGCGCATGTGCTCATGGGAAAAGGGCTGTGTCCCCCACTGCTTCGGCAGCTTAAACTTGACCAAGCACAGGTTTTATCTTAAACATTGCTAGTTTCACCTCTTGTTTCTTCTCATTTTCTAAATATGAATGTACTTTTCTCATCGTGTACTTTAAGAAATTAAAAAGTTACAAGCCATCATGCCCTCCTTTAAGACATTTAATTAAGATCACAGTTTAGGCTGCATTCGTTCGGAGGCTGATGTTGTCCTATTTTGGAATGTCACTCTCTCTCCATTGGAAACGGACTGATGCCACCGTAAGTGCACTGCTTGTATGCCTTCCTTCGGGGAATTAAAGAAATGCAGTAATAAGAATGGGTTTATGCACTACAATGTTCCATAGCAGAGACTCCTAAGCACAGTATATTCTTTGAACAGATCTAAATTTTTACAAAGTTAACTGGATCTTTTTTAACAAGAAAAAGTGTCTTATTTAAGATTTAGCCCTGGGCTAATGTGGAGGTCCATGCCTGTAACCCCTGCCACTTGAGAGGTGGAGGCAAAAGAATGCCTGGGTCAAGGCTGGCCTGGGCACTTAAGGAGACATTGTCTCAAACAAAGAGGCTGGAGATGTAGTCAGTGGTGCGGTGCCCGCCCAGTGTGCACGGGCTTCTGGACTGCAAAGAAGAGGCACTGAGCAGTGTGACCCCAGTACCGATGGATTCACAGCTCAGCGCGTTATTCAGGACACTTAGTGAGCAGTGACTGGGTGTCACTGTGGGTCCCGGGGCCGCGGGGTCCAACTGTGTCACTGTCGTCACTGCTCTAAGGAGCCTGCACCATGCCCCCCTGCCAGAAAAAGTCTCCTTTATCGCAACCCAATGCATTTGTATAGGTGATTGTTCTAAACATGGCTCGTGCAGAGCAAATCTTTTCATGAAATTACAAAACCAACACGTGTTCGTACTCGAAGTGATGCCAGCGCAGATGGAGTTTTGCGGACACTGTGCCCCAGATCCCCACAAGCAGACCCCTTAGCAGCTGCGGCCCCGTGGGCTGCGCAGAGCCAGACAGCCGATAGTTCTATTCGGAGGAGAAGAAAGAAGATAACAGAGAGAGCCATTTCCTTTTCCTGCTCTGAGCTACTCGGGTGGCGGTGGCCGAGAGCCCCTGCCCTCGGCTCCAGCCACAGCTCCGTCCTCTGCTTCTGAGTCTATGGTCCACTTCGCGGCTCTTCACCGGCCTCGGCAGTGGGAGCCAGCGGTGGCCCAGTGGAGACTTCAGCTTTTTGTCCAGCCCTGGGCTCCTCTGAGGCCTCAGTAGACTTGTAGAAAGCTTCTTCCCTTTCAGTCTTTCAAGCTTCTGCAAACCGCACCCTGTACTCTACTCTCAGTATCGTTCAAAAACTTCTTATTTACCAGATGAAGCCAGGAAGGACAAGACTAGCCAAGAACAAAGGCGAACGCCAGGTTCGGGAGAACGCAGAAACGGGTCTTGCACACTCATCCCCGGGGCCGCTGATATTCCTGGTGATGGCGCCGCGTGCTGCCCTCCACGTGGGTCTCCTGTACATAGCAACAGGCAGCACATTGCTGAGGCCGAAACCCCGTAGAACAAACAAAAGCAATTGAAACAATCTGAATGGCCCCTTTCTACAGAAAGAAAGAGAAGAGAAGAATTTAATAATTATTTACCATGGCAAAGCAACAGCTATGCAGCCAGGCCTGTTTTCTGAGGTTCAGTGATGGAAATCAGCCCCTTAGCTATTCCTCCGAGGTTCCCAGCTTTCCCAGCAGACACTGTGAGCGTGAGAGGCGGAGCTGGCTCTTCGCAGAGTCTCACACGGAGGCCCCCCGGCTTCACCAAGGATGCCAAGGCTCATGGGAGTGAAGCGAGGCCGTATACCCCATCTCCTGGCAGACTTTTAGGCTCTCCCTCCCCTCCCCCTCTGCCTTCCAAGTGATTCGGTGCTTTGGTTTCACTTATAATTTCTATGTCAGTGACACCCAAGTCTACGGGTCATAGCTCCTATCGCTCTCTTCAGTCTTGAACCCCTAACCCTTTCACCTATGGGTCGAATTCTAGATCTTGACACACCTTGACTTGAAACTGGTAGTCTTTTCCAAAACATGGCCTTGTTATGTGGTTTTTATGATGCACATTTTTATGTTCAAAACCATATTATACATAATCACAGGAGGAGTAGTGTCTTACTATGTTTAAATCTCCCCTGGTGTTCAGTAAAGTGCATGGATATAACCCGTAGTCTGAAAAATCTTTCATTAAATGGATAAATGGTACGTTTTTCTTTATCCTATTGCATAACAGCAAAGGCATTCTGATGATACTTCTGTAAAGTGTTTAGTGTTTAGCATTTAATGGGAAGCTTTGTAAATTGCTGGTCAAGTATCTATTACAGCCAGACTGTACAGATCTGAAGCTGTCATCTCCCACGGCTGTGCCCTGGTTCTCTCTGTAAAACAAGAATAACAGCAGGCCCACCCCTGAAGGGAAACGGTCAGAATAAGCAAGTTAATATCGACACCATATTTACACAATCTCCTTTCATAGAGTGCTATAAAAGGGTTGTTCTTTCGTTAGTTATTTTCAAGTAGGCAGGAGCATCCTCCTTCTACAAATGAGTAAACAGGCTTGGAGCGATGAACTGCTTTAGGTTCTTATGGCTGGTTAGGGAAGATACCAGCATTTAGGAAGATAGGATTATCTTACTCCATCTATAGACCCGGTCCTCGCTGGCACACGGACAACCACACACACACCACGCGGGTCAATAATTCCTTCATCTTTCTACTCAAGACTGAAACCTGGGATTCACTCTTCATGTTTTTCTCCTACGCAGCTAATGACAGGATTTAGATCTTCACCCTTAAATGTCTGCTCGTCTCTTGTGCATAATTCTGAAGTCATTAACTTAGCCACTTCATCAGTCAGACAATATAGTTTCCTGCCTAGATTAATTCAGCAGGCTTCCTCTGACCTTCCCTCCAGTCGGTTCCCCGGGATGACGCCAGGCCGCTTCCTACACCCGTGTTTTCTCTGGCGTTCCTTCCCTGCCATCTGTGTACGCCCCACAGCACTTTTAAGATAAACTCCTTGGAGAATGAATTCCTGTTTATGGAAAGGCAACGCCATGTGTGTACGGATGTCATCTGGGCCCACATTTCTAGTCACGTGCCCTGTGCTAAAGCTAACATCGTGTACTGGAATTTTACTGAGAAGCTCAGCCCCCCTTGTTTTGAGTTTTCTTAGGAATCTCTGCTGGGCGCAGTGACCAGGACCCCATGCACGTGGCCTCGCCCTCTTTGCCTCAAGTTGAGCCTTGTCTTCTGGTCCCGAGGGAGTGATCACTTCTTCAGCACCCCTCCCGGCTCTCCCCGGGGCTAGGCTCTCCCACTGCCGTCCCCATCGCTTGCGCCTCTGCCTCACACCTCCCGTGGGCTCCTCTTGGCGAGGCGACATCGGGCTCTTGTTTCGTGGATCCTCACATTTTGCCCTTCTTGAAAGATAGAACAAACATACTTAAGGGATTTATTTCATGGCATTTTTATTTTATTTTATTTTATTTTTTTTGAGACAGAGTCTGGCTTTGTAGTTCAGGCTGGCCCTGAGCTCACTATGTAGCCCAGGCAAGCCTGGAACTCAGCAATCCTCCTGCCTCTGCCTCCCGAGTGCTGGGATGACAGGCGTGAGCCACCACGCCCGGCACTGTGGTGTGTGGTATTGACGACTGGTGGGTATGAATCACCACGCCCAGCATTGTATGTGGTTACCGGGATTGAACTCAGGACCTTGGGCTTGTGAGGCAGGCGCCAGAACCACTGAGCTAAATCTCTAGCCCTTCATAGCATTTTTATATGGCCTGTAGATTAGTAAAACATCGCCATTGTCTCAGAGACAAGAGAAACTTAAATAAGTGAACAATCGGGTTACGATTCAGACTGCACTGGGAAAGTGCTTTCAGATGTGATTTACAGATTTTAACAAGAAAGCATGAGGCAGGGGCATGATCTTCTCAGAGCTGGAGAATGTAAGTACGAGCAGGGAGATCTGAGCCCGACGCCTCTGTCTTCTGGGCGTTAAGCCGCCGGTGGTGAAGGAGGCAGCTCTGAAGGGGCTCGGGTTGCAGGCACGAGGGCCTGGCCAGGGCTTGCCATGTGGGCGAAGGGTTGAGGGCGAGATAAGATTAGGGAAGGACATGGCCTCGAAGGGAGACGCAGCGCTGTGCTCCCTGTTTCAAAGCTTCCTTCCCTTGGACTCAAGGGCTGGCACGTGACTGCCAGAAACCGGAGAGTGGGAAGGATTAGCCAGATCTAGAGGGCTCAGCTCAGATCACAGGAGGCCTGACCGGCAGTCCTCAAATCCTGGGAGCGTGAGAACAGTCAAGAGCTGCGTGTGGACCCTTGAGCCCTGCTCTTCAGACATTCATTACTGCTGTCCTGTTGTGTTATTGTCATATTAATACTCAGATAGTTTTCATTTACTCTGGCTTTTCAAATCTACATTTGCGTCTGTACTTCGCTGCGCACTAACTACTAAGAATTTTTTTTTTTTTTTTGAGACAGGGTCTCGCTTTGTAGTTCAGGCTGGCTCTGAGCTCACTATGTAGCCAGGCAAGCTTTGAACTCAGCAATCCTCCTGCCTCTGCCTCCTGAGTGCTGCAATGACAGGCGTGAGCCACCACACCCGGCACTGTGGTATGCGGTATTGATTGTTGGTGGGCGTGAGTCTCCATGCCCAGCATTGTATGTGGTTTCCAGGAATCAAACTCAGGACCTTGCGCTTATGAGGCAGGCACTGGAACCACTGAGCTAACCCTCCAGCTCTAACTACTAAGGATTTTAATCCCTTCTAAACAGCTTGTCAGTCCCTTTAAAGAAGTTCCTGAAGACTGACTGGTGGTGTATGGTTAGTGACTAAGTAGGAATGTTGTTAGTTCCTGAGTTATAATGTGCTTGTCTTGTTGCCCACATCCTGGCTGTAAGGGTGGAGGACTGCCTTCTGGGGCACGGCTGACGCGGCCTCCTCGCAGCGGAGCTTTGATCCTCTGACCTCAGCGTTCCCAACTCCATTTGACAGTGACTCCAATGAAGGGTTATGATGCTCTTGATGCGTTGGCCCCACTTGGATGGCCGGTCCTCTCCTGGGCCCCGGCTCTGTGCCTCACCATGGGACTGTCCCTCCCTACTCCACATGATGACCTGGGAAAAGTCTGGGTCCAGAGACACTTTGCACACACTCCATAACTACCCCACCCCTCATTAGTGTGGTGTCTTGCACTCTCCTCCTTTAGGGTCTCTTCAGTCTTCTTGTCAATTCGTAGATACGAGGCTCCTGGCCACCCCCAGATGGCATTTGGAGCCAAGCACTGTAGGTACCTTGTTAAAGCCATTATCCTGTAGCTAGAGACTGACAGCACACACACAGGGTAGCTTGCATTTCTCACTGTAAAAAGGAGAAGTGTACCATGCAGAGCCGGGGTCACCCCACAAAAGATACTGGGGTCTGTTGTAGAACCTGGATTTTGCTTCTTCCGTTTGGCCAGGGGAGGGGGGATGGTTGAAGAAAGCAGGGGTCTGCTGTGAATCAGATGTTGGCGGGGGCAGGGTAAGGTAATTTATGACTGTTCTTATCTATGAATAAGGAAAGACTGAACTGGGGCTGAAGTTGGGCTTGATACAAAGTTGCAGCCGCCTAGTTCAGAAGGGCGTGCAGAGTGCGGGGTGGACACGTTCCTGCAGGGCCTGTGCTCACGTGT
Organism: Thryonomys swinderianus; assembly: GCA_004025085.1. Lineage (NCBI taxonomy): Eukaryota > Metazoa > Chordata > Mammalia > Rodentia > Thryonomyidae > Thryonomys > Thryonomys swinderianus. Next base: position 101,771 of record PVIC010000671.1, on the reverse strand, counting down.
TTTACCTTGAAACGTCCTGATCTCCTCTCAGGGTTCCTGTCTAATGTTAATCACATACAAAATTATTTATGTGAGCAGAAGAACAAGGGTGCAATTGAGAATGTTAGACACTGTCTAGAAATAACAAGGCCTCCTCGATAGAAGCAGGCCAACTCTGGAGATTGGGCTGTTTTTCTTTCTTTTACAAAATTCTTTATTATTCTATGAAATCTATGTATATAAAACCCAATTTCCACAACTGTGAAATGAGATTTGAGTACATTCCTTTGTAGTTTCTTCCCTAACTCCTGTGTAGCTGGTTAACCCAACTGGGTAGCTAAATACAGAATTTCATTTCTGTTTTATCAGAAATTTGGTGATAAATAAGAACCACAAGAGGATATCATCCTATGTACAGTAAGTGCAGTATGTGCAAACTTTTAAGGAAATTCATTTTTTTCCTGTTCTCACACCATAAAAACTAACTTGTTATATAAATGGAAAACTGCACACCATTGGCAGACACAAAATGAAATGGAACAGAATTTTTATTTTACTTTGTGAAAGCTACTTGTTAAAAAAAAAAAGGTTCTTTGTATTCATTATGTGAAGAAGCAACTAGATATTCAAATGATGGACTCCTGGAGCTGACACACAGCACCCAGAATCCATTCCCCCTCAGGGAGCTTTCTGTGTGCACACCAGCTCTGGGGACAGCCAGCCCAAAGCCACAACCAGAGCTAAGACCAAAGGTGGGTAAAGACACAGCGCACGCTCAGCTTTTGGGTGCTGCTCGTTCCTCCTGAAAGAGATGGCGTAGCCTGACTTTTTGTTTTCCAGCAATAGACTTCTTTTCAAATTTAGTTTTTAAAGCTGACACAAAATTACACATTTCACCATGTACACAATGATGATTTAAAGCACATAGCGCTGTGGAAAGACTGAATATGCACAATGTGTGACTTCACATAATTAAAATTCTGGTGAGAAACATTTACTTCTATTCCTTCATATTTTAAAGAATATAAATAATATACTTGCATATTTATAACCTTTAAAGCATGCCCATTTAGGGGTTGTAGTTCATGATTAAAGAAAAATAAATATATTTCAATAATTTGTAGTTTCTTTATCCACTCATCTCTTAGATGACACTTAGATTGATTCCATATTCTGGATATCGTGACTTTTTCTGTAGTAAATATAAGAGTGTCAATATCTCTTCCACATATTGTACTCATTTCCACTAGTTATGGTTTTATATATATATATGTGTATATATATATACATATGTATATATATACATATATACACATATGTATATATATTTGCTATGTATCACTGAATCATATGGGGGTTTTAATGTTCATATTCTTTCCTATAATTATTGAATAAATTTACGTTCCTAGCAACAGCTTACAAGGATTTCCTTTTCTCTGTGTCCTCACCAACTTGGGTACCTTTTGTCTTTTTGATAATAATCATTCTAAGAAGAATAACCTGATTTCTCATTGCAGTGTGCATTTTCCTGTTGAGAAGTGATGTTTAGACATTTTTGAAATATATCTCTATCATTTTTTTTTCTCTTAGGACATACCATTTCAGAGTTTTTACCTATTTTGAAGTTAGGTTATTTAATCATTTAATTTTTACTATTCAGCTCGGAGTTTCTTGTATATTTTCTGTGTCAGAGGTATAGTTTGCTGATACTTTCATGTTCTACTGATTTTCTCTTCATACTGTCAATTGCTTACTTGGTTAAGCAGTTAACTGTTTGGTTCGATACAATCTTCTTTGCTGTTTTCTTTTGCTGTCTGTGTTTAGGTATCATCCAAAAACATTACACAGAGTGACATGATGGGGATTTCTCCATATGCTCTTGTAACAGTTTCATAGTGTCAGGTCTTTCATTTAAGTCTTAAATCCATTTTGCAATGATTTTTTTTAAATGTAATTAGAGGCAGGGCTCTAACCTCACTCTTTTGCATGTGGATATCCATTTTAAAATGTGATTTATTCAAGAGGCTATTCTTCTTTTGTGATGTGAGTTTTCTCAAAAATTAATTGATTATAAATGTTTAGGCTTTTTTTCTGGGTACTGTGTAATTCTATCAGTCTGTGTGTTCTCATTCAAGTGTCACAATGTTTTGATTATTGTAACCTTGTAGTATATTCTGGAATCAGATAATGTGGTGTCTCAATCTTTGTTCTTTTTGTTGATCAAGATTATTTGGCTATTAAGTTGAATTTTATATCTTTCTTCTATTCATCTGAAAAATATTTTGACTTTTGGTAGAGAGTTCTGTGAGTCTTTAGATTTCTTTCAGCATTATAGACATTTAATAATATTAATGCTTCCAATTCATGAACAATAGGAGAGCTCTGATTTATTTGGTATTCTTTAATTTCTTTTAGTGACAGATTTTCTGGCTTAATCTTAAAATGTGATAAAGGTTATGTACAAAAATTAGTGTTTTGTTTTCTATCTCTTTTTTTCTGTTTAACATGTTATCTTTCTCCTTAAGGTTTATATCATTTCTCAGAGTTCTGTTTCATCTTTTCTGTTCTCAAATGAAGTATTTAGCTTTGTGTTCCATGAGCCAAGAAAAATAACTTATTGAATAAGAAACCAAATTCGAGAAATTAAACATTTTGTCACCTGATGGAACACCAAAAGTAGTTTGAATCTTTTTAAATTTTACAGATGTCTATCATAGGCCTCAGACAAAGGGTTTACTCAAGTCTTACAAAATTTACAATGCTGTAACCATTAATACTGTGAGTCAACTTCACTGAATTAAGAAACACCTAGCAAATTAGTACAGCTCTGGGTGTGTGCAGGTGGGTCATGGTGCTGCGACACCGGCTAGTACATACGGTCCTTTACCCATTTCTCTCTGGTGCTGTTCCTGTGCACTGCCTCTGTGCCTTCGTGAACTAGGTGGCTTTGCTCACTCTTGCTCTGCCAACATGAAATGTCTTCCTCGGTTCCTGCTGACCACTGCCTGAGTCCTGTGAACTGTAAGCTGTGTTAAACCTTGCCTCCTCTAGCTAAGGCTATGGATGTTGGATGTTATGTTTCAGGCATGGAAAAGTTAAGAAAGGCAGAAATTTGGTAGTAGAGGGATGGGGTTGTTATTGTCACTGTATCTGACTGTGTAGTTTAGAAGATTTCAGTACTGTTTTTAAGAGAAACTGGAAGGATTTAGAGATATACAAGTGAGCTTTACAAAGAAGCCTTACAAAGTGGTAACCTGGGCCTGATGAGTGATTCTGGTTAGAGTTCAGAAGATAAGAATGCTGACAGAAATGTATATAGTACAAGCTGGGGGTCAGGATATTTCAAGTGGGAACAAGGGCTCTAGTTGGACCAGAGGGCATGTGTGTTTTATTCTGACACAAAATCTGTCTACATTTGCCCATGTCCTGAAATTTTACAGGAGATGAAGGGCAGTGGATAATTAATCTGGTGGAAGAAAATTTAGAATGACCCAATGCCCCGGCTGTGGTATGGGAACTGTTGGCTGCTTCTAGCCAGATTTATAGTGAGAACTACGTCAATACAGAACAATTTGTAAATCCTAAAGTTTGGCTTACACAAAGCCTATGTAAAGTTGTGGTCAATGGAAGTGTGACTGATAAAGAGATTCTTGCTGTTCAAAAGAAACCAAATACTTTATGAAGGGGCAAAGGAACCAGCAGCACACCAAGCATTCCAGGCTCAAGAGTGGAAATGGGTCGACTTTTCACTTGAAAAGTAAATCCATGGGAACTCTGTTCAGTAAGGGGCTCCTACCGAGTGGATCCCCTGTGAAACACCTACCCGTGATCACCCACCCAGGCATTCAGAGCTTGCTGCATCTAGGGTACAAGGGGACCCGGCTGCTGCCCAGCTTGGCGTTGTGTACATGGTGCTCGTTTTACTGGCATGCATAGGCAGGAGTTGTGAAGTCAGGATAGTTTCCACCCATATTTCAAAAGAAGGCCCAGAGGGCAGGCAAGAGCCCAGGAGAGAGGAAAAGGTGAAGCCAAAAGTGCATGATCATGAAACCTCAGGTCATATGCCAGGAACATGGAACACTGCATGAAGACAGCTGTAGCCCAATTAGCATTGCCCAAAAGAGAGCTCATGTGGGCTGGTCCAAGTCCCCTGCAACTTACATCTTCACCACCATGTGCCTTGGATGCCAGACAGGGAGCTGCAGGTTGTAATGTTTGCCCTCCAGATTTTCAGTCTTGCTTTTGTCTGATTCTTTTCTGTTCTTCTATTCCTGCCTTTTGGAATAAGAATCTTTATCCTGAACAACTGTACCTTGAGATTACGTACCACTTTTTAAAAAATGTATACGTAGTTCTGTAGAAATAAGAATACTCTGGCTAAAAGTTTGCCTTGGACTTCTGAAGGTCATTGGACTTTTGGAAAATATTGGAGACTTTGGGAAGAAATTTCTGTATTTGTAGTTGTGTACAGGATAGTTGTCTTATGTTGGTAGGATTGTGAACTTGCTGCTGTCTGTGTGGAAGATAAAGCATTGTGTAAGGAGATGTGTTCTGATGTGAAGGTATAGATTGATTGGTCCTGACCTATAAACTTCATAAGCTTAAGAAACACCTAAGAGATTAGCGGAGCATACTTCTGGGTGTGAACTGGGTGTGGGTCATAGTTAAAAAGTTAAATTATAGAAGAATTCTGATCGCTGAGTTGGCTCTTTGTCATTAATAATAATATTATGCAAATAAACATAGAAGCCCATTAGTTATTTGGGGAGTTAACATAAAATTTTTAAAATGCATTTTTTGCCATAAACATTTGTATATAATTAACTAATATACTTTGGATTAGTAGTACTGCCTAAAAGTCTGGTAAAGTGATATATAGTACTCATTTTCTTAATGGTTAAGGGACAGTCTGTGAACCCATTTTTGTTTCCTGTGTTTATTTCAAAAGTAAATAAAGCCTATACCAGTTTCCTTACCAGAAATATTCTTGTACTTGATTTTTCACACTTTTCAAACATCTCAGAGAGTCTTAAAATGGTTGTATAAATTATATCAGAGTAAAGTGGACTCTGTGGCCTTCTATATTTACTCCTAACCCTCGTATCCCCAGAGTATTAGTCTTTCATAGAAAATGTAAAAACTACCCAGAAGATTTGTGGAATAATTTGTTTTGTAATGGGCTTAGGGGTAGATATTTTTCTTCCTTTCTCCCCACATCTCCAGACCTTTTTAATGCATTTATGTATCATACACCACCTACTTGTCAGTGAAGTAATCTGTAAATATGCTTAACAGAATGTGGGGTTATGTAATGCTTTCATTCATTGCATAATCACAATAAGGTGATATTTTTTTTTTAGCTAAGTCCAGTTCCTGATTATAGACTCTGTAAATAAAATGAAGAGGGTCTTAGTTACTTTCTTCTTGCTCCAACATGAGACAATATTCACAACTTAAAGGAGAAAAGGTTTATTTTGGCTCAGAGTTTACAGAGCTTTCATAAATGTGTAGCTTTCATTGGCTAGTTCTAAGACCAGGCAGCACAGCAGTGGGGCATCGCAGAGAAGAAATAGCTCATTTTGTGGCAGACAGAAAAGAGAGAGAGAAAGAGAGAAAGATCAAGGAGGAAGGAAAGAGATAGACCCTGCCAGATCAGACTCCTCCTCCAACAGGACTCACCTCCCAGCATCACACTCCCCTGTAAACCAATCAGGGAGTTAATCCACGGATGAGTATCATGCACTGATGTTTCCACCTGCTTCCTAAAGCCCCGCCTCTTAGCACCTGCAGTTTGGGGTACACGTAGGTGTATGCCATAATAATGGTCAATGTTCCTTGATTCCTTGTCTGTGGCTCTTTGCGGGGAAGCCTCTGACCTTCGACCTTTGCTTCCCACCCTTATCGCTGCCATCTTCCTGCCACAGTGTCCTTCATTCCCCTCCCCACTTCGCCTTTGACACTGAAGTGCTGTCTGGCCCCTGCAATACTTTGGATGGCAAAGCCAGGAGCCAAGCCCAGGGCTCAGGGTTCCAACCTGTTAGCAAAGGGGTAAATGAGGAATTGGCCTCATTTAGAGTCTGAGGCTCCCTTTATTATCTGCTTTGCTACTTGCTAGCTCTGTGTTTTTGTTATTCACTGTATTTGAATCTTTAAAAAGAGCCAATACAAGAAGTGCCTTTGCTGGTATGTCGAGTGGACCGTCAACATCTTACCTGAAGCGTTTCTCTCATGATAACGCTGCTGCTGCTGCTGCTGCTGCTGCTGCTGCTGCTGCTGCTGCTGCTGCTGCTGCTGCTGCTGCTGCTGCTGCTGCTGCTGCTGCTGCTGCTGCTGCTGCTGATGATGATGATGATGATGATGATGACGATGCAGTCTGCTTTTCCATTTTGCTGCAAACTATCTAGAGTGAGCCCCACTTCTCTTTATCAGACTGAAAGAAAGTTTTAACTCAAGCCTTCATATCTTTTCTGCATTGTTTTATTCATCCTCCAGCTCAACATTTTATCCCAGTTTACTCCTTTTCCTGTAACCTTTTAGAAACTCAAATGTGTCCTATCAATCCCTCTATTTGCAATGATTCAATATTCTTATTCTGCTTCAAGCTCTTAGAATATTAAGTAACAGGCTTGGTCATCTTTTCTGCGCCTATTTTCCTTCCTGCAAGACAGACCACAGGGACTAGAACACCTTTCCCAAGGTAGGTCATAAACACCTTAATCTTCCCCGGCCTCTGTCTTGGAGCTTTTGGCCATAAGGAAATCCTCTAGCCTCACTCGTCTCCTAATGGATCATGTGGGTCAGGCTCCGCCCTGTAGGGGGAGGGGCTGGCACAGATGCCAAGGGCCTGGGCAGCAGGCCTTCAGGGCCCCCCTCTGGCTGCAGGGCTGTCTGAGGTGCCCTCACGCCCCGTAGTCGCCATCCTAGCAGGCCCCAGGTGTGGGGTGGGAACAGATGCCGGGCAGCAGAACGCTCCTTGGCATTGCGGGGGCACCACGGACCCCACAACTGACTCCTGGCCTTCAGCTTACCTAGCTCTCCATCTACAGCCTTGGTAATATTCTTTATAATAAACCAGTGCATGTAAATAAATATTTCCCTGACTTCTGAGAGCCACTTAAGGTAATTAATCCAGCCAACGATGAGATGGGGGAACCTCTGTGTGCACCCAAAACACGGGGAAAACATGGCTTGAGACTGACGTTTGGCTGCGACTCAGGTTTCCTGAAGATGGGGCAGGGAGTGAGCACCCGGAGACCCTGGGCTCAGCCATCCCGAGACGGAGGAGAGGCGCGGCTCGGAGGAGCGAGTGTCACCCAGCACTCGGGGCGCTGGGACCTGGCCTGACGCAGAGCAACTCCAGGGAGGAAGCTCTCCCTCTCTCTCTGTCTCTCTGTCTCTCTCTGTCTCTCTGTCTCTGTCTCTGTCTCTGTCTCTGTCTCTGTCTCTGTCCCTCTCTCTCTGTGTGCAAGTGCGGATTGCCGGGCAGGTGTCTTTCAGGGAGGCAAGCTTCAGGACTGCCTGGAGCCCACGCCATGGAGAGTCACTGACTGCCTGCTGTGCGTAGCATCTACATCTGGAAGCAGGTTCCTGGGACTCCCTGTCCAGTGTCCAGATGGGGAAGTTTTCCCAGAAGTCAAGGGCGAGACCACGGGCAAGGTGTTCAGTGGAGGGAGGGGAGTCGGAGGGAGGACAGCTCAAGGGCGCTCCAAACCCTCACTCCTGTGAGTGTAACAACTGTCGAGAAAAATGGAACTGACTTTTAAATCTGAAATGATGTGAAATATGAAAATTTGAAAGTTTTTTTTTTTTTTTTGAGACAGGGTCTCGCTTTTAGTTCAGGCTGGCCCTGAGCTCACTATGCAGCCCAGGCAAGCCTCGAACTCAGCAATCCTCCTGCCTCTGCCTCCCGAGTGCTGGGATGACAGGCGGGAGCCACCACGCCCGGCACTGTGGTATGTGGTACTGATGGCTGGTGGGCGTGAGTCTCCACGCCCAGCATCATATGTGGTTGCTGGGATCAAACTCAGGAACTTGTGCTTGCAAGACAGGCGCAGGAACCACTGAGCTAAATCTCCGGCCCTGAAAGTTTCTTAACAGTGAATATTCTGTAAATTATTCTGGACTAAACTAAATGGAAGCTTGAAGAACAAATGAAATTTATAGTAATAGAATTTCATGCTTGCATATCTGAATTTATGACTGCTAAATTCATTTCCATATCAAAAATAACACAAACATCCCCGAGGTTTCCTGGGGTAGTTTTATTTTAGGAAAAATGAATGAAGAATGCTTCAAGGTCTATGATAACTTTAGCTTTTGTGAATTTGTTATTTTCCCATAACACTCACAGAATACATGGTTGTTTTCCATAGTGATAGAAAAAAGGGTTTGGCTTTTGTTTTAAAATTTTGATTCAACTTTGAAATCTTAGATTTAACTTTTGAAAGTTTTCCTTTAAAGAAGTATACTCGTTTTAGGTGTGGGAGGTCCCATGTTAGTTTTATGTCTTTTGTTCATGATGAATGCACACATATAAATTTGAATGAATAATTCTGATATCAAATTGGATTGAGGGGTTAATATTTTAGAATAGTTACTTTAGGCAACTAGTTAGCATTTTAACAATGGGGATTTATTCTCTGTTTATTTTCCAACAAGCACTGTGAAAACAGCAAATATTTTAAAGCCCTGTGTGTATCAGTTAGAATATCTTTGTCTTTTAGCAACAACACACTTCAAAAAAATCCACTCAAACATGTAAACACATGTCATTTAAAAAAATATAACAGTAATTCACACTTGATCTCAGCCAAAAGGCTGAGAAATGATATAAGGATTCAGTGGACAGGTTAATTCCAAGCCGGTGGATTAGTAGCCTCAACAGTGCCAGGACTCGAGGTTGGTTTTTCTTCGACTTATTTAGCCCTTAGCTTGGGCGCGAAGCTGATGCAGGGATTCTGAGCATCGCGTCTTTGTATAATTCTGCTCAAAGACAAGCAAGTCACTGCCTTTTCTTTTTTTCCCAACTGTACTGACGTGTGACCGCAACATCCCTGTGCTTCAGGGCTCAGCGTTTTGTTAGGCGCTCAGCCCGCCCTCCTCACGGGGGAGGGCACCACTGACTCGGCCTGATCCATCGCAGGCTCTGCGGCGGGGGCGGGGCGGGCGGGGGCGGGGCCCCCAGGCGCACAGCAGAGCTGAGGCCGGAGGTCACGGCTCGGTAAGGAAGGCTTCAGTGTGGACAGGAGCAGTGGTTTCTCCCACACTCCGTCCACACTTTAATTTATACAACTTTGATTTTTTGAAAGCCAAAATACACTTATGTCCCAAAGAAGTTGCGACAGTACAGTGGAACTGATAAAACTGTGTTTTTAATTGATTCTATTAATACATTTTACATATACATTACAATCACGTTCAACATGGAGGGTTTGTACCTGTACGTGACACATGTTGATTCTCATTTTTCCTGTTCCCCTGCCCTCCCTACAACCGCCACCCCGTGCACATAAGCTTTGTTTCCTTTTCTTTTTTTTAACCATAAACTTTTTCTTTCCCTTCTTTAGTAACCCCTACCTCTCTTTCCCTTTAAAATTTTCAGATGGACGTTGAACACCATACTTTTCTCTTTTCTTGCACAGATACATTTTCAAAGACAGTATGTCACCAGGCCACACAACTCTGGCCTGTCCTCTGGTCACCACAGTGACTTAGAAATAGCTTTGGTTCTGCTCAGCTCCCTAAAAAAAGGGGTACAGAAACTGTGACAGTGGGGTTGATAATTAGTTGTACTAAATCATGGTGTCCCCAGTGGGCGTCTTCTAGATCACGCGTGTTTCTGAACACTCACTCATTTCCTTACTCTGAGACATTTAAACTCCAGGAAAAAAGCAGTTCAGTCCCTGCCCTAGGGACTTTGAAATTTCCTTGTTTGAGAGTGGCAGGATCTGCTTCTCTTGCCTAATTCAGTTGAGCAAGAGAGAAGGAGCGCTCTGGGAAGACCTTGGAGCCCAGCCAGGGCACTAGACCAGAGGGCGCGTGCTGGCCTTGAGCTGGCCCCGCTCCTGGGGACTTCAGTGAGCTGTGCAAATGAGTGTGGCCAGAGAAGCACTGGTTTCTGTGCCATTTGTAGTGGATTTTAAAATGAGTGATCCAGGTTCCCCCAGCAGCCATTGTGGGGGGAGGGATGTAGAAGAAAATCTGCATTTCGGAAAGCTCAGTTCTTTGACTTACTGCTACAATAACGGACCTGCCCTTCTGAGCAGTGGGTGTGGTGGAAAAGTAGGAAATAAAGAACTTCGCTTTAATTTTTTTATCTTTGCTTTTTAATGAAAATAATGCATTACGATTTCTTTAGGCCTCGTTATTAAGGCTTCCATTTTTCTGTGAATCATATACCCTTAGGTTTCTTGCTTCCTTGAGGACAAATAGGAGTGTTTGCTTTTTCTCACTGCTGACTTTTGTGGTGAGATGACCTATTTTTGTACATAGAAAGAGACACAGAAATCTACTAAGATTTTTTGCGAAAATTTGCACTGCTTGGCAAGCAAATTTAAACTGTCATAAACACCTTTGTAGATTTTTAGTTGTACTAGGTACAGGTTTAAAATTCACTAAAGTACTTCTAGACTTTGATTTTTGTATTCATTATTTTTGAATTAAAGTTGGTATGATTTTATAACATGTCAGTAGATTTGCTTTAATTTTTTTTCCAGTATCTGTGATTGAACTGGGACCCCTGTGCTTGCAAGGTAGGCATGGTACCGCTGAGGTAAATGCCTAGCCTTGCCTTCATTTTCTAAATTTAAATGGCTCTTTTTACACCAGAACATTGTTAGACAATAAAAGCGTTTATAAAATACATCAAGTAATTTTTTCTCTCTCTCTTTGTTGTTTTGATTTAGGGGGGCTTTATTTTTCCTCCTGACAGGGTCTCACTTTATAGTTTAGCTTGGCCTTGAATTCACTGTCTAGCCCAAAGTGTTCTGGAACTTGTGGTGATCCTCCTGCCTCAGCCTCCCAAGTGCTAGGATTATAGGTGTGCAGCACCATCCCTTGCTTGTGCTCATTTTGGCATTAAATAAAATTTGTGTGTTATGAGACAAGATTGTTAGTTTTTATTTGTGTTTCCTCATATAAGTAGTCACGATATTTAGCAGTTCAGCTGCTTTTGAAATCTAATGTGAAGACTACAGATTTTCTTTTTAGTGCCTAAATTAGGAGCTGAATTTAATGAGAAGTGTCTTCTTCCCCATGGATTCTGAAGTCACATTTTTCTTTTCACTTCTCATAGCCCTTTGCTTTTGGTAGAGATGGCCAAGTCCTTCCACGGCTGGAAAGTACTCCCTGTCCCCGCCCTTCCCCCAACAGCTGGTCTCTGCCGCTGGAGCCCAGGGGGCCTGGAGGGCCGTTGTCCCTGGGGGGCTCGGCGTTTCTCCCCTTCACTTTCCCTCCCCGGAGGGTGCACAGCACACCTCGCGTTGTAGTTTTCATTGTGCTAGGACAACTTTTCTCTGTGTGTGACTAAGTTTATTTCCATTAGGTAAGAATTTATGTGTTTTCAGATTGATAAACAGCAGTTTTTGAGAAAGGTCAAGTCCTGTGCCAGGGCCTCTGTGGGTCTCTGTGTCCTTAGTACGTGAGAGGAGAGCTCCAGAACGTCAGGTACCAGAAAACACGTCTGCTGGGAGATTTAAATGGATCAAAGTGAAGGATACAGGTGGCAACTTGAAGATGCTTACGCTTTGCTGAATATTCTTGTTTTCATGGTAATTTTGATAGTTTCTGAAATCTAAATGAAGAAACCCAGGCTTATGTTTTCCTTACTAATTTGGGTCACGTGTGCATTTACCCAATTTTCCTTCCTTTCCTGGCGTCACTTACCTGCTTTGTAGGAAACGGTTCGGAACCCTTCATCTGCTGCGCTCTCCGGACACGCGGGGTCTGCAGCATAGCACTTCACCCCTACCTGAAAGCGGCTTGCACCCTTCTTTATCTTTTTCTAGTACTTTGGAGTTGTGCTCCATGATGGAGGAAAAAAATCGAATTTATTAATTAAAACCAATACATTTTATTTGATAATTTCATTTTAATAACAATGAAAAATATTAAAAATAAGAACAAGACAAAAGAGCACTGAGCCTAGAAAGATTAAAAAATTAACTTTCTCCTAGTGACAGAGCCACCAGTTAAAGTGTATGGAAATAAGAGACGCATATTAAAATCGCCCAGGACATTAGTATTCAGTCGAGAAGCATTGCTGAAGAACAAGGCGTAATGAGATGCACAAAACTTACAGCAGTGCCTGGCGGACGTCAGAGGGGGACCCCGGGAAAGCGACGGGAGCAGAGGTAACCAGTCGGGGCAGGGACCTGGCGGGGAGCAAGCGGTGCCGTCCGAGACGCTCTGCCACAGTCACGATCGGGCACCTCGTAGCCAAGAGGCCAGGATCATAGACCCTGAGACCTGCCCGCGCTGCGATCCGAGTAGTGAAGGGAGGAGAAGCCGCTTCACACACACAAGCAGACGCACAGCTCCGGCCCTCGACTCGCTCCTCCCCGCAACGAACCCGGCCGTCCTCAGAGCCCAGGGGCCCTGTCCTGCCGCGTCCCCACGCAGAGCCGCTCTCTGTGTCCGAATGTGTCTCCAGCCTGCAAGCTCCCCGCAGCTGTCTCCGCCGAGCTGCCGCCGACACTAACGCTTGCTCAGTGTCAGTGACTTCGAACCAGGCGGCTCGTCCGAGACTCACACTCTGCGTGCCTAGTAAGGAGCGCCGATCGCGGGCAGCCTGAAGCCAGAGCCGACATGGAGTCGCTCTGAGCTGGGCTCTAGACCCCTGGGAGGGGGTCACCCGCGGGGGAATGACTAGGGGGTCAGCCTGTGCTCTTCTAACCAGTTCATGAGTTTCTGAAGTCACCCACTCCTCTAATAGCTGTGGTGCCAACTTCTGGAGGGGATAAAAATAACTAAATCGTGAGCTTGTCTTAAATGCTAAAACTGCCCACTTCGTGAGAGCTGATGAAAATTCCCTAAGATTCAAATGCATGCTGTAACTTGTGTTGCAGTATTGAAAATGTATTTATGAAACCTTAGTGGAGAGCTCATGCTTTTGTGCGGTTGGTGACGTGTTTGCGAGCCCACGGTGACCACAGGCTGGACGCCCATTTAGGCAGCGCGGCCGGAAGCGCCGGCTTCGGTTCTGTTCCCTGGAGACGGGATTTGGGAGAAACACACACTTGGGGTCTCGTTGAGAGTACCGTGCGGTGGCTGGTTTCCTCACAGTATCTCCCGCCCGCTGTGACTGCACACGCGTGTTGTGTGCATCCAGGGTCCCTCACGGTCCCTTCAAGTGTGTGTGTGCGTGGGGGGGGGCCCTTCACTGCCGAACAAGCCTGAGCTTGCTTCTGTCGCAGAGCCCTGTGCAGGGTTATGTCCCTTTCCACTTTTGCACAAACCAGGGGGTTCCTCAAAGCTCTCTTTCGCACCCAAAGACTTGTTTGTCTTAAGTGACTTTTCGAGGGACCCCGAGGTTCTGACAGTAAGACTCCGGATGACGAAGGTCAAGGGAATTGCTACCAGAAGGGAACGGGAATGTCCCTGGGGAGAGGGAGGGCCTGCCGCCTGCTCTTCTGAACGTCCCAGAGGAGGAGTTGTTTCTTTTTTTTAAAGGGAAGAACCAGGATAAAGAACAGCCCGTGCTGAAGCGGTGCAGTCCCAAACACCGGGCCCGCCACCGCCCTGTGTGCCAGTCGGGCCCGCACGGCCATTCCCGGGCACCTGGGGGCGGGGCTGCGTGTGGACGGTCCAGAGCCCAGGGCGAACACAGCCGGAGTCAGCAGTGCCACGGTGGCCTCTGCCACCTGCTTCCGAAAGCACGTGGACACCTGTGGACTTGTGCTTGCACAGGACTTCTGACCGGTAAACACATCTAGAAAGCAGCTGGACGTGAGCCAGTCTCCACAGGAAGGAGCCCGGACGGGGCGCGATCCCGCAGTCGCTCCTGAGGACCTCACATCTGCTTTGCTCTTGCCCAGGTTAGAGAATTCTCGCGTTTCTCTCTCCCTTTGGGAAATAGGCTTCGGGGTACTGCAGGACGTTAGGGTCCGGTCCCAAGCTCTTCAGGGAGAGGCTGCAGCTGAAAGAAAGCAGAGACAGCTGGTCAGGAACAGGGGGCCGCTCTGGTCTGGCAGTCATGGCTACATTACGGAGAGATAGGACACCATCCAAACTGAAGTCACCAAGCCGGCCAGCACGCGCATGCTTGCTCATGTGCATGCCCTAGCGATGGGCCAGCCGAACAAGGAGCCATGCCACGAAGGGCACACTCCTGTGCAGGAATCTTTTGTCTTGAAGGATCTATATGTCCCAATGAGACTATTAAGTTGTAGATGGTTTTCTACCCAGAGATGCAATTAGGAGGCACAACATTATGGAGGCTTCAGGTCGTGGGGCCGAGGTAGAGCCCGGGACAGGGCACGATCCGTCCCCCTCGCTTCTTATCTCGAGTGAAAGGTGGGGGAGCAGCTCTCTCCCGCGCTGGCTTTCCTGGCAGGGCGGTGAGCAGCAAGTGACCTGAGGGGCGTATTTGAGAAGCGGGTTTCGGCATCGCTGCATTCTCAGTCTAAAGAACTCAGGCACTTTGTTGTGTTGCTTTGGGTTCCTGAATCTCTGAATCACTGACTCTCTATGAATAGAGATTAGGGTCAGTAAAATACTACCACGAGAAATCATTAAACGAAAGCAAGTCTTTCATTTGCAAATAATCCCCGAGATCTTTCCTGGGGGAAGAGATTTCCACATGGGACGGAAATAGTGTAATGCATAGAATAACGGGTACCGGAGGTCAGGAGGTTTTACAGATCCCCTGTGCTTTCCCTGGTCACAAGCAGCCGTTTCTCCTGCGGACACTGGATTTGGACTTGCGCTGTGCAGCCGTGCTCTTTAGGGGTGACGCCTTGGACGGGGTGATCTCGATGCCCTTGAAGGGCGGGAGAGGCCGCTCGGCAGGTGTGGAGAGCGCCGAGAGGGCGGGGTGCGCCTCGGTGGCCACTGTCTGAACGCAGGGAAGTAACGGGAGTGTTAACAGACGGGAGGACGCGGGCCTCGCGCCCGCTCCCGCGGGGACGCCTGACTCGGCACCGCCACTGGCAGCTGTCTCTGCCGCCGGGGAAGTTTCCTTGGCATTTGCACATTCTAGATAAGCTGTGAGGAAACATTTCAACACCAGGTTTCGGGCAGTTACTCTTTTACTTCTAGTTAACTAGTTTGCCATGTCCTGTAATTACACACAAATCGAAGTGACACACTGTCTAGTAAACCTGCTACACATACATTCTTATAATTCACAGATAAGACATTCACGAATGCTGCCGTTTATGCAAATGACTTGGTCTCTAGAGAGCAATACTAGATATTACGTCTTGTTCACTGATTCCCCAAATAATTGTCTACCCAATACACATTAGACACTGACCGCCTCTTATATTTAGTTGTACCATGTAGCACTGTGAGCGTTCCAATAATTTCCCAGTATAGATATTATTATTCATAAACTAAAGGGTGTCATGACGGAGACATTCAGTGAGGATCATTAAGGGATCGCAGTTGTTCATATTTGTGCTTAAAAGATGATGAAAGATCCATGGAGTCCTAAGTGTCTGCAGTCTGTGGAATCTTGGGTTGCTTAGAAACTCAGTGACTATGGCCTTGCTATGGCAACCCACTTTATCGGTGCACGCAGAACTGACTTACCCGGCTTTGTGCTACATCTCCATGTTTTGCTGGTAAGAACATTCTGATAATTCCTTTAATCATATCGGTGTGTTACTATTAGTAGAGTGGAGCTAATATGATTGAAATTTGCTGAATTTTTAAAATAGCTGATAAGAGATGGTAACTGCATGACAATTAAGTTTAAATTTTATATGCATTTTTTACTTCAAAAGTATACTGTCTCGGTTGCTATCCTATTTTGCAAATTTATATATGTGTATATGATTTGCATTAAATTAAAAGCATGGTGGGAAATTGCACTGCATATTATCCATGGCCTAATCAAAAGTTCAATAAATTTGGTTTGTTATTAGTTCTATGCAAACAACCTATAAATCTATAACTTAATAATCTTTTTATGTTGCATTACAAAGTCCTTATTTACAGATCTCATAATGTTGCTATGTTATTTCTCTCTGGAATATCATATGTAAAGTAGTAGAGCATGTCAGCCGCTACCCTAGTGAACTAGAAACAGCCGTACTGAAAAGCGTACACTGCAGTCACGGAGACGATGTTGGACAGCCAGGTGTCACCCGAAGCCTGAGCAGGCACTGACTGTAGGGCGCTCCTCAAGGCCTTGTTCCTTCTGATTGGATTTTAAACTAGCCTTTCTTTTCCCACCCATTTCTGCTTTCCATGAACTATAGTTTCTGGCCCACTTTGTACGTTGTGTATTTATCTTATCTGCCTATTGATTCTAAAGTTTGTGTTTGTCAGAATCAATAGCAGTAGAGTCAGCAGTCTCTCCCGAGACAAGATGCCTACCAGGCCCTATTTACTGCCCTCCTCTCCTGGGCTTTGGCGAGTGTGCAATTTGTTTTTATGTCTAAGAGTTCACCTTATTCAAGACTCTCTTGTGTGAAAGAAGCAATGACTGATTTTCCCAGGACAATGCTACATTTGCTACTCCCATTTCTCTTCAGACTGTACTCTATAAAGTCCACATGACCCACTGTTTCCCATCCCGCACCGTGTCAGCCCAGCTAGGCAGGCCTCTGTGGGTGATAACAGGCTTTACACCACAGATAGAGCCAAGTACAGAGACCGAATTTAATCCAGAGCATTTCCCTGGCATTAACTGCCCTTGGAAAGCCAGTGCCAAGGGTCGCTCTCAAGGTGTCGACGACAAAGCCATTTTGAGCCCCTCACTTGATGGAATAGTGTTGTGACTTAAAGTCCCACGGTTGTCAGCATAAACAAATGGTCAAGACCAGCCGTCAGTGCAAAGGATCTAACTCCTCGTGTCCATGGATCATGCCCATGTACATCAATGAGTAAGGAAATAGCAGGCTGGCTCATGCAAATTAGATGGTAGACTGTAACTATACTAGAGCATTAGATGATACACTATAGCTGTACTAGAGTGGGAGATGGCAGATTATCAGTATACCAGAGTGTGATGGCAGAGTACAACTCTATTAGAGTGATGTAGATGGCTTAGTCTAACTATGCTAGAGTGTTAGATTGCAGAGTATATCTATGCTAAAGTGATAGATGTACGGTATAACTATACTAGAGTGTTAAATGGTAGAGTGAACTATACTAGGGTGTTAGATGATTTAACTATACTAGAGTTATAGATGGCAGAGTATAACCATGCTAGAATGTTAGATTGCAAAGCATGACTATGCTGGAATGTTAGATAGTATACTAGAACTCTACTAGAGAGCGAGATGGTGGAGTATAGTGGAGACAAAAAGTAGATGTCATCGTC
This sequence comes from Thryonomys swinderianus, assembly GCA_004025085.1. Classification (NCBI taxonomy): domain Eukaryota; kingdom Metazoa; phylum Chordata; class Mammalia; order Rodentia; family Thryonomyidae; genus Thryonomys; species Thryonomys swinderianus. The sequence continues at coordinate 84,304 of PVIC010000671.1, read as the reverse complement.
CAAAACAGAACAGCACAACACAAGTGCTTAGTAATAATCTACTTTTAACATTTCATCTTGCTCCTCAGCACAACTGTATTATGTTAGCACATTGTAGAAAACTTCATTTTCATAAAGACATGTGTTCCTGGCCTCAGGGACTTACACACAGCACCCTGGCCCATTTGTGTACAAGTATGATTCATTCCTGCACTGGACTTCTTCAGTGACTATCTGGAATGAAAACTTATAGCCTTATATGAAATCATTTTCTAAAGTGGAGTCATCAGATTATATATCTGTTTAACTCTCTCAGATTTTTGCTTAAAGCCCACAGTATGTTGTTTCATACACTGCATGCATGATGTCTACTGAATACGACACATACCCAAGCATGCCTCCTCCCTAGGCCAGAATTAATGCACTCATTCATGTCGCTTTGTAGTCTTAATTTATCTGCCCATTGAATGAGCACTTGAGAACCTGTTATATGTCAACTCCTGAGCTCTGGATATAACAACAACACGATCAGTATGCCTTCCATTGAGGACATTGCCATCTCCCTTTGCTACACGTGAAAGAAAAATGCATGAAAAATGAGTTTGGGGGAGTCCTTTCTATGTATGGAACACTAAAGTGGTCTGGAAATAGGAGAAGGAAATATATGCACTTGGTATTTTCTGTGTTTTATTTTACGTGAATTTCTACATACGTTGCACATATTATAGAAAACTACACCACAGGAATATTATAGTTTCTTTTTATTCCCACTTTTTAAAAAAAGGCATTACAGGTTAAGCCATGTTTCCTGCTGATCCTAAATGAGTTAAAGTAAGATGTTTTAGTCAGTGAGAAGGAATGTGATCTATAGTTCATGTTTTGCCCTCCATGCCCCCCACGTGATCTGAGCGGCCTGAGTGTTCCTGGGGCAGCGACAGGGCCCGGCGCAGAGGGACCGAAGGACTGGGGTCACGCAAGAGATGAAAGAAGTCGGTGGTTTTGAAAATCTCAAGGAGGAATGGGTCTGTGGAACAGGACCTGACAATCAGGTGCTCGGTGATAACCATAAAGGACCTGGGACCGTTTTGTGGCCGGCCTTTGAGAGGAAGCACAGAAGGCTGGAGCCAAACGCTTACCCTGCACTGAACAGAAGAGACGGAAACATGTCACCCTGAAATTATGGGAAATGGATCCACAGTCAATGATGATTTTAGAATTTATTCTGATGGTGTGAGTCAGCAGGCCCCGAACTCCATCAGAAAGGGGGAATCGCCTGCACAACGATCAGGGAATTTTTGATAAAGAGGAAGAGGATGTTGAAGAAGGAGATAAGAAAAATGAGGTGCATGTGTCCACGAAGCCTGCATTCCCAGCCTTTGGGGGGGCAAGGGCACAGGCCGGGAGGTCCTACACCAAATATGGTTTCTAAAGTAAAGACTATTGAAGCTGGTAGTAAAAATACTTTGACTGTTTGTTTCACCAAGTGGCTTGGAGCCCACCACTGATACACAGACGCGCTAGCCAGTGGGAAGAGGGTCGTCCAGAAATCTAACAGTTCCCGTACGCTAACGGGCGACTTGGAGGCATTGGAGACGTCACTGAGAAATACCACGGGTCCCAGAGGAGCCCGCCCGTCTCCCTGGCAACAGCGCTGCCTCCCCGCAGACCCGCTGGCCGAGGCGCTGACTCTGGAAGCAGCAGATGAAGGAGTGTCCTGGCTATTCAGAGACTCGGAGCTCTGGGGGCCTTTAGAGAGCGTCCCGAGTGCTGTTTCGGAGAGACTGGCAACTGCAGACGGGCAGCAGTGGGAGAAAGGAGACCCAGCTTACTGGACTTTTGATCCAGCGATGCTTCATTCTCTCCTGATGAGAAGATGTTTGTTTGTTTGTTTGTTTGTTTTGAGACAGGGTCTTGCTTTGTAGTTCAGGCTGGCTCTGAGCTCACTATGTAGTCCAGGCAAGCCTCAAACTCAGCAATCCTCCTGTCTCTGCCTCCCGAGTGCTGGGATGACAGGTGTGAGCCACTATGCCTGGCACTGTGGTATGTGGTATTGATTGCTTGGTGGGCATGAGTCTCCACACCCAGCATTGTATGTGGTTACCAGGGATCGAACTCAGGACCTTGCACTTGCAAGGCAGGTGCCAAAACCACTGAGCTAACCCTCCAGCCCCTGATGAGAAGATTTTAATAATTGCAGTTTTGGAAAAAATAGCATCCTTCTGAAACCTACATTTGTCATACTTTTCTCAAAAAGTTACTTGGAAAAAAATGCCCTTATTTTCAAATACCAATTAATCAGATAAAATATATTAGCTATATCTTTTAAAATCATAATATGAAACAGCCATGATGGTGCACATCTATAATTCCAACATTCAGGAGGCGAGGTAGCATCACTGTGAGTTTGAGGCCCTCCTGGGCTACATAGTGAGTTCGGGGCCAGCCAGACCCACCCAGTGAGACTGTGTCAAACAAGAGAATTTTAATATGGTATAAGTTAAGAAAAATGCCTACAGCATTAGTTACTCAAACTTCACTTCCCAACCAGGGGTATTTAAATGTTAGCTATCTCCGAACTTTTAAATAATAATACATTAAAAACCACAAATTGCACAGTTTAGTGCAAAGGCCCTGCAGTGGATTCCCACTGTCATAAAACAAGAGCTTCTTCGTCCATCGGATGGATGGTCAGCCTGGGAGGGCAGAGGCTCAGTGATGTTCCCTTGCCTTTGAATCTGCAGTGCCTATCGCAGTGCCTGGCACATAGTCAATACTCGATACTGGGACATAAGAATTTTAAATGAAATTGCTTTGTGCCTCGGATGTAACCAGAAGTCTGGGGCGAGCTGGTATCCGTAGCCACAGCTGCACGGGAAGCACAGGGCCAGCCCAGGCCACTCAACAAGTCCCAGTCTTAGAACAAAACAGAAACCTCAGCAGAACGTCCGAGAGTTATCAGTGTTCACTGTGCCCTGGGAAGACTTACCTGACTGTTCACTGGCACCGGGATAGAGGCTGCCTTTCCATTTAGGAGTAAAGTAATGCAGGTGAGGATGTCGATATGGACCTGCCTACTTGCCTCTCTATATTTCTTAAAAAGAAATTCTCTCCAGGAGCCCCAGTTCATTCTCTTTCCCTCAGCACCCCAAAATTAGAGATTTTATTTTAGCTAATGTCTGGGATTAGGCGTCTGTTCCCTCCCAGTCCCTTAGAGTATTGGCGTTAACCTCTGCGGTCATCAGAGGATTGATTATACATCCAAAGAGAGGAAATAAAACAAAAACTAGAGTTCATGTTTGACCCAGAAGTTCAGGGCTTAGTTTGGGCGTGTCACCGTGCCCAGCTGAGTGGCCTGCCTACCTGAGAGCTCCAGTGAGCTTCCGCAGGTGCAGTTGGATCCAGCCGCCAGCTCCTTCTTAACTCTGCCCTTCCACGCCCCGGGTGCTGGGTCTGCCCCAGGCTGACGACTGCAATGGGTGGGGTCCCCGACCTACTGTGGTTGCCCCATTTTCTCGGAGGAGTTATTGAAAATGAGAGGAAAAGCAGGCCTAGCGGTAATCTTGGATCGTGTCCAGAGAGGCTTTTAGTTCTTACTCTACACAGAGGAAGCTGCCGCAAGGTTCTGCCTGCAGCTTGGGAGAATCAGCAGCAGCCTTAGCAAATTAGCAGGGAGCAGGGGGTACTGCGTTGCCGATAAAGGGAGGCTGCGAGGACCATGAGGAGCAGCTCTCTCGGCCTCCCGCCTTCCCACAAGGGCAGCCGGTGTGCTCAGCAGCCTGCTGTCCCCTGGGGAGACCGGGGGCCAGAGCCGGGTCAGTACCGGGGTCCGCATCACCTCTGGGATGCACCGAAGCAGCAGAACTTGTGGTCACCCGCGGGCTACATCCCACAGGGCGATGTCCCCCGTACGCGGTGTTAAGTCAGAACCTCAGCTCGAGAGAAGAGCTGCTCCCGGGAGTTGCGAGAGGTCTGCTGACAGCACACAGGTGCCAAGGCCTGGCGAGCTCATCGCAAGGGAGACAGTGCCCCTGGGCAGGGCTCGGGCTGCCTGACCCACCTACGGAGCAGGGCGAGGGGCGAGAGAGCTTTCCTGAGCCCTGCACGGCGGGGCCCCGGCGCTGTCTGCCTGTCCCCATCGGAGAGGCAAGCGTGGTGCCACCACGGCAGACGCCCCTTCCCCGTTTGAGTGTGGAGAGTCCGAAGCGAAGGTTTTCTCCTCCTCTTCTTGTTCCCACCGGGAGCAAGCCGCACGGAGGACAAGGGTTCCGGGAGCCCGAGGGACTGTGGGTTCGCAGCGACCTGTCTGACGTGTGACACAGCGAGGCCGCCGTGTTCAGGGTCCCTGTTCCAGTTTCTATGGATATATTGATAGAAATCCACCCAATCAAATCAGCTTAAATGATCCGTGACACCTTCAGAAAAACACTTGTCTCCAAAAGTTTTATTGCATGTATGATAAACACATTATATACACTGGACACATGAGATATATATATATATATATGTATATATAAATACACATATTAGCATACATATATTTCAGAGTATTAGCACTGAAAATACATCTAGAGTAAGATTGTCTCACTTTAATTCTGTCGATTCCTCAAAAACTTCGAAGCTTTTAAGGAATTTGAAGATTTCATTCAAGAAGGAGCAGTCCAAACCTCTGGTCTCTTGCAAGGTGGAAGCCGTGGGCGTTTCCAGAGCACAGCCTCTGGTAACCAGGGCCGAAAACAAACCTGAGCTTTTGTTTCACCGTTGGTTTTGGTAGATTGCATCGTGCCCTTAAAACCACTAGCAGAAGCTGCTGTGTCACTCGAGTGGCAGGAATGTGCCAAACCCGGGGGTGGAGGTGGGACGGTGAAGGAGCACACTTCTCCATTGAAAAACATACTTCTCCATTCAAAAAACCCAGAAAAACAGCAGAAGAAAGTCATCAAAGATGTATTATTTTCTGTTTGGTGTTTTCAAAAGTAAATTATTGTTGCCGGGCTTGGTGGCTCACGCCTGGAATCCCAGCACTCAGGAGGCAGAGGCAGGAGGGTTGCTGAGTTCGAGGCTTGCCTGGGCTCCATAGTGAGCTCAGGGCCAGCCTGAACTACAAAGTGAGACCCTGTCTCAAAAAAAAAAACAACAACAACAACAAAAAAAAACTAAGTTATTGTTTTATAATGTGCTTCTTAGAAACCTCATGCCCCTGGCATTTTCAATAAATGTAGGTATGCTTGCATTTCCTGGAATCCAGGAGGGACAGAAGGAAGAAGGGAAAGAAAGGAAGTGCCCGCAGACCACGCTGCAGCTTCCTGTCGCCCTACGGTAGGGCGTCCGACACTGAGGGCCTCAGTGTAATAAAAGTTGCTCAAAGACTCAGTGGGGCCGTTCAGTAGGGTTAGTCATTCAGTGGAACAAATCACATTGCCTAAACTTCATTAGAAGTACAGACTCTTCTATTTGAATATATACATTATACTTTCAACTTTATGGTGTTTAGTCAGACTTTAAAAATTGTGATACTATTTTAACAATTTTTTATTTTTCTGGTACCAGGATCCAACTCAGGCCCTTGTGCATCCAAGGTTGGCACAGTACCACTTGAGCTAAATCGCCAGCCCTATTTTAACAATTTTAAAACATTTTGCCTAAGCCAAAGCCCAATACTGTGTAAACTGATTTTAAAATTATTTTAGAAAACCCTTTTTTAGATCGCCTGCCTCAGGGATTCGCTTTCCAGTCTGGGACTATTGTAATGTTTCTCAGTTTTAAATTTGTTAAATCCTCATTATAATAAATTTTCTTTCTTCCCTATGAAATTTAATTAAAATATTTTTCACAGTTTCCCCTTTTTAACTTAATAGTCACTAGTCATCAACTAAACGCTGGGTTTGGCTAACAGTTACTGATTATTTTCTCGCTATTTGACTTTATTGTGTTTTGAGGTATAGATATACTCTTGCCTGAATATTTTTGTTTTTCCTCTTCTAATTTCCCTTTGTTCACATAATCATGACTTATTTGACACTTGTGCTCTTTATAGTATTTTCTCGGGTTTCTTTCTTTCTCTTTCTTTTTTCTTTCTTTCTTTCCTTCTTTCTTTCTTCCTTCCTTCCTTTCTTCTTTCTTTTTCTTTTTCTTTTTTTGGATACAGGGTCTCACTATGTAGCTAAGGATGGCTTTGTACTCATGACAATCCTCCTGCCTCTGCCTCCCAAATTCTAGGATTACAGGCATGCGCTACCATACCCTGCCAGTTAGATTTCTTAGCATAATTTAAATGCTGATTTATTTTTCTCTCTCTTTGGAGAGAGACATGCCAACAAACAGTTCTTATGACAGTCAGGATGCCTGGTTGTTTCGGGACCTGAGACTCCATAAGCACGTGTCCCAGCCCCTGGGAACCCCGTAGGAGGAGCTCCCTGCTAAGGCTTCTAGTGAGCACATGAGGGAGACTATTTTAGATTTCTCCAGCAGTATTTTTCTGTCACTCTGTCTTTTGATTAATTGGACCATGTGATATTAGTCTACACTTTACCTTAGTATTTTGCATTTCATCTTTTACCTTGTCCTTAACACTGTCTTTTAAAATTAATATTAGCAATTTCCATTTTAATCTTTCCACACTTTCCTGGCATTATATGATAATTTTGTGTAATTTAGTAGTTCTAACTGCATACATTTTATCCCTACATAGGCATGCTATTAGTTTAGTGCTTCTAATAAGTGAGAAAACTAGTAACTGAAAACTAGATGTATGTTCATATACACATACATGGACCCAACAGTCTGCATAGTGCATAAGTATGTATATGGCTCAATCACATTGTTACTGCCTAAGAATTTTAGCCCTTAGTTTTTCCTTGTTTTACACTTGAACAAATAATTTGAGACAAAGTATGGGTCATTAGAATGAAATTTTATTTAATCTCAAAATGATTCCAGTAATTGTTACCTAAAGTATGTCCACTACTCAAAGTATGAATAATTTTTGCGATGTAATATCAGTTTATTTAAAATACTTATGCAACTCATACCAACATTTTGTAAAAAGTAAATAAAACTGAGTGTTGACCAAGACCATATTTAACATTTTTCCCTAGAAAACAGCACAAGTTTTGCAAATACACTAAGTTTAGCTTTTTCTTAAAACACACTCTGTGTGACCTCAGGGACTCACTGCAGAGCATAGAAAGGAGGTGTCTTTGCTGGACAAGGTGATACATGTAAAGTACTCACCTTAACCTCCGATAGGTATGAAACTTCCCATGCGTCAGTTCTGTTTTCCATCATCTTCACAACTGTGCTTTACCTTAACTATATAATTTAGAACTACAGCACGATTCATACTAAAGTGTTTCATTTCCTAACTGTAAAGAAAAAAAAAATTTTTTTATAAGCCACCTAATACTGCAAACTATCCACATCTTATATTTACTTGTACCTGTACATTTTCAAGTTCAAAGCCACCATCTGGCCAGGTGTGGTGGCACCGGCCTGTGATCCACCATCAGGAGCCTGACACAGAAGGATCACCATGAGTTCGAGGCCAGCTGCCACTACAAAGTGAGTTCAAAGCTGGCCTAAACTACAGAGCGAGAACGTGCTTCAAAAGCCAAAACCAAACGGTCAGAGCGGCCATCTGTCATGGTCTTTGGCTGAGGGGAGAGGGAGAGACTGTGTGGCTTCGTCTCGGGTGGGCAGGCACAGGGCGCGCGGCGTCCGGGTCAGACCTGTGTGCCCGGCACTGAGGTAAGGGTGGGCTGCATGACCCAACCCAAGAGCTTGTGCCAGGCCTGTCAGCTGCTCTCAGGCATGTTGTAATATTTGAGTTACTCAAGTGATATTATTCTTCCTCTTTTGCTTCACAAGTGTCTTGAATTCCCTGAGTCAGCTTCTTCAAATAGCACCACAAGGGTTTTTAAAAAAATATAGATGGGCTAAAAGAAAAGCATATATGAAGAAAGTGAATCAAGCTGTCACAGAGTCCTTCAAGGAAAATGACTGGGAGCTAATGGGATAAAGGATGAAATGTTTTATTTTTTTTAATTCTGTAATTTAAACATGCACCAAGAATAAAGTAAAAAAAAAAAAAACCCTCAGATTTTTAAAAAGTCAAATGTCAGAAGACTTGGCTATTTCCTTACTAATTAATAAGGGAAGATAAACCAAACTTAGGGAGGAAAAAAGAACAAGACCTTATCATACATGTTTTAAAATAAAAATAGCTATTATACTTCAGAAAATATATTAAACATCGCTTAAATATTTACAACAAACAAAGAACTATGTCTTCATCAAGAATTTAAAGTTCTGCACATAGGACAGGAGAGGCTGTGTAAAGACACATCCTGACTCTCACAGATACGCTTTCTACTAAAAAAAAAAAAAAAATCCAGATGTTGTCCCAGAAATTCCACTTTCCATTTTCTAGCACAGGTACCTAAAAGTATACACACAAGAAATGTTTTGCATGTTTTGCAAGCGCAATGAACTAGATATAAGAATAGGTTTTACAGGGCCAGAGATTTAGCTCAGTGGTTCCGGGGCCTGCCTTGCAAGCACAAGGACCTGAGTTCCATCCCCGGTAACTACCTGTAACAATGCTGGGCATGGTGATTCTAGCCCACCAGCAATCAGTTCCACATACCACAGTGCCTGCCGGGCGTGGTGGCTCACACCTGTCATGCCAACACTCGGGAGGCAGAGGCAGGAGGATTGCTGGGCTCCAGGCTTGCCTGGGCTACATAGTGAGCTCAGGGCCAGCCTGAACTGCAAAGCGAGACCCTGTCTGAAAAAAAGAATAGGGTTTACACATGCAAGACTGGCTATGTAAAAGGTAATAATACGCCACTCACTAGGAGATATTTTGAGACAGAGACTTAGCTCTGTTTCTGACGTGGGAACGCTTCCACAGAAATCACGTCGAAAGAGCAACCGGACAGAACACGATGTGGTCCGTTCTACGCCACCTCTGCGCGTGCAGGAGTTTCCGCCACTGAAGTCACTGACAGTGGCCTGCATATCTAATGAACTTATTTCCGAGTATTACCAATCAGGGGTTAAAGGGATACTGCTTTTTGTACTTTTCTATTATTTTAAATTTTCTTAATTATTTAATGAATTTTGTAAGGTAAAATTTTGCCTGGTAGAAGTGATAAAGGCAGTGATTACTTATGAAACAGCCTGTGTCCTAAACAGGCTGTGAGCGGTTCTGGGTGGGCTGTCGGCACTACGGCCGAGGTGGGACAGCCACGCGTGGTCACCCACTCCGAAGCCGGTCAGATGTGCCGGCCCCGGGGAGCAGGCTCCGGTGGGCACAGGCGGGTGGGCGGTGCCCGGGGCGAGGAGGACCGCAGGGGAGGGCGAGGGGCTGCCGGGCGGCTCTCACAGCCTCTTTCCCTTCCCCCCACTCTCCTGTTTTCCCCACTTTTTGACTAAGAAAATAGGACATATTGGCTTGAATGTGACCATAGCGTCACATGTATATAGGGGATGGAATATCACACGCACTTTGGAATCGAACTCAGGACCTTGTGCTTGCCAGGCCGGTCCCAGAGGCACTACGCTATGTCCTGGGCCTAGGGAAGCTTTTACTGTATCATCGCATTGAGTTTGCCTAGTGTATTGTGGATTAATATGAGGCCAAGTGGAACTTCATATAAAACACATGCCCACAAAACACGGTGGGCGTACTGGTTTAGAAAGGAAGATAAATCATCGTCTCATCTACCTCGGGGGCCTTTTTTGCTCTCCTGCTGAGCACGGGTCTTTCTCGAAACCCATGACTGTGGACATCACTCGGGGGCCCGTTTCCCAGTCTTGAACCCTCAGGTACTGAGGAGCCAACTCTGGGATCTGAACCCCGCGGGCGGCAAACTGGAGGCCTGTGTTGCTCACAGGAGAGTCGGACCGTTTTCTCTGCAGAGGCAGAAGAGTTAGATGGAGTCGAGCTACTGATGAAATCATGATCCATGTAAGTTCAGTGTTGACAGAGATGACTACTTGGCATGTGTTTCCTCTGAAATAGCTTCCTCTGTGGTCAGTTTCATTATAATTTTACTGCCCTGTCATGTTTAAAATACACCTTTTAAACAGATAGCATTTCGACTCTTGCATTTTCAAGATATTACCAGGCTGTCACCGTGGTGTTAATACGTATATATGTGAAAATTCTGTTTGAGGAAAAGATAGTGGCTTAAATATGCACTAGAAATCTAAAACACATATTCCTAAGATATAGTTGAATTTGCCTTCGTCGTAGCTCTTTATATCATACAGCTAAGATAAAAGGGGCGCGGCAGTCATAAAGAAATTGACTTGTTTCCTGAAATCTCTGCATTTCTATCCAAAGAGAAATGATAAATCATGGGCTTGTCCTATGGCTTCGACCTCATTCTAAGTACACGCCCTGACATTTGAAAAATATAATCCTCATAATCTGAAAGAGTTTTATATTCTGATTTTTATACTTCTGATCTTTAAATAAAAGGATCACTGAAAACACCGAGGAAAGACAGGGCAGTGCTTGGCTGTGGCAGAGGGCTGGGGGCTCCCCTCGGGAAGCGCCTCGCGCCCTGCAGGGAGACGTGACGGGCGTGTAGCGGCCTGGCACGGAGCACGGGCCGCTCACGCCAAAGGCCGGCTTCCGGCCGAGGGAGGCGCGGTGTTTCGCAGGAGCGCGGAGCGGCGGCTCTTCGGCGTCTGTGCAGCCGTCCTGTGCCGCAGGAGCCCGAGAGCGTCCTGTCAGCACAGGGTCCGGACGCTGACGGTGAGGCTGAGCCCTTCTCCCGTGGTTATGTGACACATAATGTCTTGGAAAGTGATCAAAGCACCTGCATGTATAGCTAAAATTCATCCTCGATAGCAGTTCGCTCCAGATGTTATTCAGTAACTCCTAGGCATTCCAGGGGTTTCCTTTCGTGGGAGGATTTCTCATGCTTGTATATCTTCTGCACACCTGACAGAAAATGATGAACAGTTATGAATGTCCAAGGGAAACAATAGGCTACTTCCGTTCCTAAAGTCTATTTGTCCTTCTTGTTGATGGACAGTGGAGAGCTGATTTTGAAATTATTAGTCCTGAGGACTTTCCAGCCCGCACCATGGGGTAGAGACCAGGGTCGTTGACCTGCACTTGAAGGGGGGCACCTGACTCAGTGGTAACAGCGGGTGTCGGGGTGACCCAGCTCTCCGCCCTGCTCCTTTCACCCCAGTCCTCGGCCGGCATCTGGAAAAATGATTGTGCAACAAGCAGTTTATTAGGGGTGGCCAGTAAACTCAGTTCCTTTTGTTTCTCTGCCCTCTGACTTACTTGAATGGGAAAATAGCCAAAAAAAAAAAAAAAAAAAAAAAAAAAAAAAAAAAAAAAAAAAAAAAAAAAAAAAAAAGAAAGAAAGGAAAAGAAAAAAAAAAAACCCTGCAAGAACTGCCGAGCTAAGTATTTCAGATATAGGTAATGGGTCTTCACCAGACTATAAATAGGCTTTCTGAGTCTTGAGTTGGCCTTTTTTTTTTTTCAATTCCTGTGGCTACAAACCACATGCTAGTTTGACGTTATAGTTTTTTTAAAGGCATATTTAAACTCTCACACACATGAGAAATGAAGATTTCAAGGTGGATTTTTCAGCAGAATATCATTTGGACCTGTTAACAGTTGTCTGGAGCACTTGATGGGAAGTTGCTTCTTAGTGTTGCTCAAGGTAAGTCATATGCCCTTTTTCTTTAAGAAAAACAGATTTTTCTATTTCTTACATCCTGGGAGGTGACATTATAGTGTAAATACTCCTGGGAGTTTATATAACAAGAACAACAAGTAGCAATGGTTTTAAATTTCTAGGCTTTCTTTTAAATTGAGTTTCTTCCACATGTAACTCTTGACACATTTTATGTTTAAATGGTATTAGCCTGTCAATGACGTGTCATTTCTTGATGCTTAATATTATGTTTATCTGTAATCATGTGTTAATATTCAAAATAATTGATAATCCAATCTGGGTTCAGCAAAACTTTCATGTTATATTTTGGCTATTTATTATTATATAATTTATTTATATAAGATAGTTTATTATAAAATTATATAATTTATTATTATATAATTTAAAATACAATGGTCATTATCAGTGAAAATCAATATATAAGATTAATTTTTATAAATAACTTGCAGCTCAAATCCACCATTGTCTCGTATGCGATTATTAATGATACTACAGTGACCTCAGCTCCTTTAATTTTCAAACTGAATTGCACTATTCATAGTAAACTTGATTTTTGTCTACATATTTAATACAGTATATACTTTGGGTTTGTACTTATTATGCACTTTTCTTTAATGAACAAAGTTAAAATTGCTATTTTGAATAAAAATATTTTAATTTTATACAATAGTTCAATTAGTATAAAACTTAGTAATAAAATATAAATATACCATAATTAATAGTTTTGACAATTTGCACTTATTACAAAAATTAGTGAATTATTTTTAATATGATACTGAGTTAAAAGGAAGGAAAACCACAAATTGACTAAAGGCTCAATCAATTATAATAAATCACATTATAGATTTTTGTAAATGGCATCAATTCTCTAGAGCAAATTTAAAAATTTCTCAAGTTACAAGTAATACAAGACATTTTGTGCAGAGTTCTAGGACATTACAATCCTTTTCTAAATTTTTTAGTCAGTAAACTCTTTTAAAGTTAAAAGAAAATACTTCTTTGAATATCTCAGCCTGCAAGAAAACCCAAACTGAAATAGTCAAATATTCTTGCTATGGAGAGAATACACTGATCTTTCAAGGTTTTTAAAAAACAAGCAGAGATCTCTTAATCTGTTAAAGTCATACCGCACTGGACAGTTAGCCAAATACAGATCTCAGGTTAGTCTTAGAGAGATCCTGAAGTTCAGCATGAGACAGACTGAGCAGGCTGTACTGAGAATTCAAGAATTTATCTTGGAAATTATTGTTGCTGTTCCTGTGTTTGTGAAAATTTTGGCCACATTCCCCCAGACTCATCTGAATCATAGATGTTTTGTTTTCTACTTCCCAAAGGAACTGATCCTGCAATTATTTTCTGATTCAATCACAGAAGTTCAGCGTACTAAGAGAAAGCTAACACTTTCAGACGGTCTTGCTCAAGATGTTGGCCACTTTCCATTTACATGACACTTTAGTCTCATCTGTGTGGATATACTCTGTGTTTGCCACCTCATTTTATTGTTGGGCCCATAGTTGTTCCTCTTTGTGCAGTGTGTATGCACTTGTTAGACTTTTAAAAAGTAACACTTCATTAGGGCGGCATGAAGTAACAGTTGGCTGTTTGAGTTGCATAAAATGATAATAACATTGGAGAATAACATTTCCATGATAAAAATTTGCATACATTATTTGATTTGGCACTCACACCTTACTCAATATGTAATAAACTCAGATTAGAAAAAAAACAGGCTCATGAACTCCCACATGAAGCCCCAAAGTAAAGCCGTGTTTTCTGGCTTCAAGCCCAGGACTTAACCCCTATAAACCTCGCTGAGAATGTGGGTGAAGGAAGAAGAAAATAATAGCACTGCCATCTAGATTCATTGATTAAAACGGTTTGAGATGATCCTATTTAAATTAATGTGACTAAAAAAATCATTTTAAACACATGGGACCCCTTGTTAGCGTGTCTCTGAGAGACAGGATTAATTCTGTCAGACACTGGGTACTTATTGAATTTTTAAAGATGATCACAAAGTAAGCTTTAATGTTAATATTTGACAAGTATACGATTTAGTAAGGTATATTATTGTTGTATATGAAACATACTTAATATTTTATATCACAGATTTTTTAAAATTTTATTATTATTATTATTTTTTGGAGACAGGGTCTTGCTTTGTAATTCAGGCTGGCCCTGAGCGCACTATGTCGCCCAGGCAAGCCTGGAACTCAGCGGTCCTCCTGCCTCTGCCTCCCAAGTGCTGGGATGACAGACTTGAGCCATCAAGCCCGGCATCTATCACAGATGTTTTATAGCATACAAACGCACATGTCAGTAAGGACAAGGAACTTAATAACTGCACAAGACAAGATGTTGGAAATTTCCTAATCTACTTCTCAAAAATTAACCTATGAGGCCTGGAGTCAAGTGGGGGTGACTGAGGACAGGAAGGCGGCTGGACTGCGAGCGGCTCTGACTCCCATCTTCTGCATCTAGCCCATTGGGGAACAGTCTTTGCACGTTAAGGTAGTGCGGAAAGCTTAAGTGGGAGGAGTCTGTCTCTGAACAGCGCACACAGGCTGACCTGTCGGCTTCCTGTCCACACGTGGTGAACCACACCAGATTTATGTGACCCATGAAGCCCGCCCCTTCAGGCCTGGATCTGCACACAGGCCTTACTTGTGATGAGGCATGAAAATCACTCATAGACGTGGTGAGGGGTCAGACCGCGTAAAGGAATTCAATACATGTTGAAAACTAATCCCTGTAGCCCTGTTCAACCCACTGACAGTAACTCCTGGAAACTCCAGGTAGTATCGGCACGTGCCGTGGTTCTTTTTAAGGTAGGGGTCTCTGCTTCCACAGAACCCTATTACAAGGTGCAAGTGGACGTGTGTGGCAAGTGGACGTTTCTAGCTGAAGAAAATCAGATGGAGGCTCGCTCATAGGGCAGGGAGTTGTAGATAACCCCTGCTCAGTCACAGCAGGCCACGGCACTCGTGTGGATTTGAAAACTGTGGAAATCTGAAACCTTAAATGTCCACAGCCGTTGTCACCCGGGCCGGGCCTTGCCTGAGTTTCCCGAGGAGCACAGCTCTGAGCAGACAGGGGAATAATTACGGGCTCTCCCGGGGAGGCGCTAGCGCCCCGCCTATCCGCCCGGCCTGCTTGGTCTCTCCGGTGCTCCCCAGGGAGTAAAGGAGGTGCTCGCTCAGAAGCTCATTATAAGAACACTACTCTGTTGATCTGACAGGAAACAAAAATGCCTATTTGTTTTTTGGTTTTTTTAATTTCAAACTCAGCTAGGGGATTGCTCAGAAATTACACAAAGGTAATCCTTTTATAACGCTATAGAAACCAGATAGAAGGCAGCTGGTCTTCCCATAAAATGAAAGCAGCTGTGTAATTAGTGAGACCTGCAAATATGCTGTTTGGCTTTCTTTACCTTCTGTACCTAAGTCTGAATAGATTTCTGTTTCTGCAACTATTCTTGCCTAATAGGTTAGAGTAATAGGAGAGAAATACTACAGATAATGCCTTGTCTGTATCTTATGAAGGTGACATAAGCAAAAGGTAAAATTTAATCCCAAATTAACAAATAAAATAGCAATCATCTATGGATACAATGCTATTTAATAAAACTGAGTGATCTAGACTCATATTGTGTGTGTGTCTTCACACAGAAATGTGGAAAGGCAGAGACGCCCCCGATGCAGTGGGCACGATATAAAGACGAATTAAAGCCTGTGCCCTATGCATCGATGCCTCTGTGCTCAGGGCTGCGTATACAGTGTGTTCGGGCCTCGCCTCCTCGGGTGAATTAAGCTGACACTGTTCTGCAGTATGTGGCCTAAGGACTCAGGAGACCCTGGTAGAGTCTCCTAGCATCCAGATCTAGCTGAGCAGAAAGGAATATTCCCAGGAAGGTGGGCAGATTCACAGCGAGGCTGGCATGCAGAAGGTAGGCATGGGCAAATATACAAGTGTATATCTACTTCCTCATAATACAGTCGTGATATTTAAATCATTCTGTATGGAAGTTGGAAATGACATTAATATCGAATAAATGACGTACTGAAATTCACACAGGACATCAAATAACTTTCTGCAAGAGGCGATTAAATATTTGAGTTATATGTTCTTACACAGAGGCATGTGAGAATCACAAAACTGGAAGGAGGCACAGAGCTTGGGGTCCCCTCGTCTGAAGGGGCTCACAGTGCTCTGGGCTTCTGCAGAGATCCCCTAAAGCTTGCTAGTCAGGTGAACAGTGAGAGCCGGAAGCGGGGTAGAACCAGATCCGGGAGTCTCTGGAGCGTCACCGTGGTGATGGGTCCTGTTCAGTGTGTCCATTGGCTGTGCATGCAGAGGGCTTCTAAGTGAGGTGCTGGCCCCACGGCTGATGTTAAACACCCTGACGTCACTGCACACAAAGAGATTGATGGGTGGAGACACTTACTGGGCCGGGCAAGAGGTGATTGGTCCGTGGCTTAATTTCCAATTTCCTGATCTCAGACCCTTTGCACCAGAGGGGACTCCCTGTGTTTTGATCCCTACCTTAAGTATAACCCGCAGATAAGATCATTGATTTACAATATACCAAGTATCAGAATGTGATTTTTTATTTAGCAATTCCTATGATTACTTAAAAGAATGTTTCAAGACAACTTGAAGGTGCTTTATCATTATACTTCGCAAAGAAAATTCTATCAGACACATCCAGTTCTTATCAGCCTCAAGGATTTTGCCCTGCTCTATCGTGATGGCCTAGCTGAGGCCCTAAGTGGGACACGGTCCTCGAATCTCGAGCAGGAGTCATCCACCCGCGTACCACAGCCGGTCACTGCGGAGCTCAGCCCCTCTGCTCAGCGCTGCCATGCGTACCTCACGGTAACCTGAAACCACTCGTTGTGTATTCGGCGTTTCCCTTTTACTTGCAAGACAGGCGTGTGACACTAGGGGGCGTCGTCGGTAGCGCGGTGTGGACGAGTCTGAACACTGCTGCCTGCGGCCCACGCTCTGCGGCAAGGAAACAAGTCAGGGGGATTCCGAGGGGCAACAGAGACCAAATAATGAAATTGCCAGGGAAATAAATGCTCTCCCACCTTCTGTACTTCAGGGTGAAATCTCATTTTCTCACTATTATTTTCTTGATCATGCCAGTGAAATAAATAGGACACAGATGTGTAAATGCCATATCATTTCTCTAATGTGAGAAACTGAAGGTATAAATGAAGTTAAGAAAATATAATAGGTTTTGTGAAATAGGAAGAAAATGCTCAAAGGGGAAAGGGAACTGGATGGGGGCAGGGGGGAAGCAAAGAAAGGAAAGAAAAAAATTTGATGGTGAAAAGAAAAAAAAACAGAAACAAAGCTGATGTAGAAGGCAGAGCAGAAGAGTGGGAATCAAGGTACATGGTGTACAGGTACAAATTCTCAATCAGGAGTGAGTTCCTACTGTATACCTTTAATATATCAATAAATTCAATTTATTTAAAAAATAAGTTTCCTAAAATAGAAACACAGAGTCATTCAATCATAGGAATAAACCTTCTGTCACGGTAAAGCTGCCCAAAGGAAAGCTGAGGCCAGGATGAAGCATCATTTGTCCTGTTTGACTCACGTGTGGGTGAAGCCTTCTGGGAGCTCCGTGCCCGTCTCAGGCTGCGGGACCGTGTTTCCCACGCGCGTTTCCGGGTGGACAGTGTTACCCATAAACCACAAAGCGAACTCCGACTGTATCGGGACAGGTCAGCACCGTCATTTAGAAAATGCTGTTACAAGGAACACAGCTCAAATGAATGTGTTTTCCAGTGTTACTCTGAAGTGATACATTCTTAATTTTATTGCTATAGGGTCCATTCATGCACAAATTGTTTCAGTCTTTTTAAAGTAACCCATATCATATAATAATGTCACCAGTAAAATGAACTGAATGAAATATATAATACCACAATCTAGTGGACAGTAATGACATGACTCATTCTATGTGAAAAAGATGAATAGTATTCCAGTTAAATATGTATGTATGTAAGTGTGTATATATATATATATATATATATATATATATGTATGTGTGTATATATATATACACTAAGAAAAGTAAAAAAAGTAATACTTATAATCAAAACAAATCTTCTACTGTATACATGTTTTTCAGATTCTTTTCACCTACAGTCTACCCAAAAGTCATTAACAATGAAATAAAAAATAAAACATGCTTTATTGTTATTTAGAAATGAAATGCAGTCCAAGTCAGTGTTTTCTTCCCTGTTTATATGACAGACCTTTCAGGTATAAACTTCACATCCAGAAACGGAATTTTCTTTTAGCAGTTCTAATGGTGGTGGTATTTGCCAGTGCCCCAGGGTTGTCTCTGCTCGCGGAATGCCCCTCCTTACCCATGCTTTCTGTTTTATCAGGTAGCTTGCGAATGATCCCAAGAATCGATTCGCCCCGAGGCTCATTCGTTTACCTCCTGGAAAGCCCGTACTGCGTCTTGCTGTTTGTTTGGGACTAAGGTACAGTGCGAGACACTTCTCTGTCGGCACACTGGTTGTTTAGCACAGGGCAGGGAGCACAGCACAGGACCCTGCCCTGTGCCACAGAGTGAGACAGAATGCCGTGCGGGCACACACGGCAGATATTAAAGAGGTGGACATTTATTCACGTGCGCGTGGGTTCACCTCCGAAGGAGAGGAGGCCCCGAACTGAAGCTGTAAAGTGGGGTTTACAGAAGTAGGGTCGGGGCGGGGACACGGTGACGGCGTCATCTGTGCAGGCCACAGGTGCGAGGACAGCGCCTGAGTATCCTAGCAGAGCACACAGCCTTTCACAGCCTCAGCATCTTCATGACGTGCTCGGCCCGGGAAGGCTACATCGGATCCGGGAAAGCTAGTCACAAGCAAGACATGCAAACAGTGTGCAGCGAGCCGGTGGAAAGGCTGCGCTCCCAAGCGAGGGGACGGAGCGGGATGCCAAGGGGAGCTGTGGCTGTGCGGGTCTCACACGAGAAGCCCAGACTGGGGGGGCGGGCTTTGGTGGAGATGCCAGCTGGGCAGCGGGGCTCAGACTCTCCCCAGGCAGAGGAAGAGCACGCAGGGCAAAGGCTCCGGAGCCCGCTTCTCCTCAGCCAGGACCTCGGTGTGCTCGCTGCGGCAGGGCACGAAGGGAGACGGCTCTCTGGCTGCCAGGTCACCGGCTCCCGTGCTGTAGTATCTTTGTACTTTGGTCTTCCTGCGCTGTTACCCCGGCTTCTGTTTTATGATCTTGTCCTGTGACAGGAGCCGGCCACACCGCGAGCACCTTCGCCGGAGCGGGGAGCCTGGTCGCCGGCGCGGAGCAAGCATGGGCTGCAGCCGGAACTGCGGGCTCATCGCCGGGGCCGTGGTCGGAGCCGCGCTGGCGCTGCTGGGCGGGATCCTCATGCCTGTGGGGGACACGCTGGTGGAGACCACCATCAAGAAGGTAGGCGGCCGCCTGCCCGCCAGGCTCTGTCTCTGACCCCGCTCCGCGGGGCTGGCTGGCGGGCCGGCCCGTGGCACAGGACCATGTGTTGCCTCCACCACACGGGGAGTCCTGAAGCGCCGTGGCTCCGGGGCAGCTGACCGGGTCAGAAGCGTCCCCAGTGTCAGTGCAGAGTTCACACGAACACATCTCAGCCTTAAACAGAAACACAAACATGGGCAAAGTGCTCAGCGGTACGTAGGTTGGCAGATGTGACCACTTTTCTTTTTTTTCTTTTTTGAGACAGGATCTTACTTTGTAGTTTGGGCTGGCCCTGAGCTCACTGTGTAGCCCAGGCAAGCCTCGAACTCAGCAATCCTCCTGCCTCTGCCTCCCGAGTGCTGGGATTACAGATGAGAGCCACCATGCCCGGCACTGTGGTGTGTGGTATTGATGGCTGGTGGGTGTTGAGTCTCCACGCCCAGCATTGTATGTGGTTATCGGGATCGAACTCAGGGCCTTGCGCTTGCGAGGCAGGCGCCGGATCCACTGAGCTAACCCTCCGGCCCCGATGCGACCACTTTTAGTGATGTTAAATGAATATGTGACGTGCTTTGAATGTGAAACGAGGAGGACATTGTGTAGCGGGACGTTCAGAACAGTGCTTGTGGGCGCGATCGGTACCGAGAAAGAATCACGCACACGGAGACTGGTCAGCCCGAGGCGGGGGGCTGACAGCAGCCGCTGCCGTGAAGGACTCGCCGTCTGGGCAGAGGCTACACCCCACCCTGACCTCCGCCGTGGGCTCCTCAGGCCACGGGAGGCACGTGGGGACCCTGAGGGCTGACGGCCGTGCTGGGCACAGCCCAAGGCTTGGCCTCCCTCACCCCGGGCGTCCCAGGGACCCAGACACCGTTTCATCTCCTGGACCCTTGACTTAACTGAGGAACTGAGAGGGAACCTCCCGTCTGCTGCTTCCCACCGGGGTGCCCTGCATGGCAGTCAGGGCTTCTCCACGCAGGCGCCAGCAGACAGGTTACAACCTGTCTTTTGGAAAATTCTCTGAACAAACAGCCTCTCTCGATGCACAGCATCTTAGACCAACACTGTGCCTTATACTTTATCAATGATAAATACCTAAGTGTTGATCACGCAAAAATCGTGCATATAGACTTTCTGGATGTCCTTGGAGTGCAAGCAGCTATTTAAGTTCGTTCTTCAGTGTTTCTCTCCAAGCTCAGGAAGGATAATCACAAGAGTTTTAAGGTGTAAGAATGTGTCTTTCTCACTCCTTTAATGAAGTAAGAGGGTTATCAATAGTCTCAGGCCAGTTGGGGCTACCTAGTGAGACTCTGTCTCCAAAATACAACAAAAAAAAGACTTTGTATGGTAATTAAGATGGGGTAAAGTAAGTTTTTTTGGTAAAATGAATTAATATTTTTTTTCTTGAGACAGGGTCTCGCTTTGTAGTTCGGGCTGGCCTGAGCTCACTATGTAGCCCAGGCAAACCTGGAACTCAGCAATCCTCCTGCCTCTGCCTCCCGAGTGCTGGGATGACAGGCGTGAGCCACCACGCCCTGCTAAAGTGAATTAATTTTTATTGCAAGTGTCAGATATAACCAGGCAGAAGCTTACCCTATAGAAAAAAATATAATGATCCATAGGACTTTCGAGAGGAATTATGAAAAATCCGGAAAAGCAAGTACCAGGCGGAGAAACAGAACTCTGTGAGGTTCGAGAAACTCAGGAGGGTGAGATTCAAGCTGGGTTTCGAAGAAGCGTGGAAGTCTGAAGCCCAGGCGGCAGCCGGGCAGAGCGGACGTCCACGCCGCGGGGCTCGGTGGGGGCGGGGCGCGGCAGAGAGTCCGGTCACCGAGGGCGGGGCCAGCGGCCGCGAGGGTCCCGCCCAGACGCTCTGGACCCTCCGGGCTGCTGGGTTCGTGCAGTGACCCCGAAGAGCACCGGGTGCTCCGGAGGAAGATGCCACCCAGACCCGGGCGTTTATTTAGCGCTTATTAGAGGCTCTTCGTAAAACCCCCTTTGAGCTTCATAAATTAGAAGAAGACAGAGTTACTCTGCCCATTTTCAAAGAAGGAGCTTCCCTCAGCTCGCTCACCCAGCAGCCAATGAGGAAGGAGGGGCTTCGGGCGGGGGCGGGGCCAAGGCCAGCGTGGGCCCCGCCTCTCGGGGGAGGGCCCAGAGCAGGGGCGGAGAAACACCGCAGGGGCTGACAGGCGGGTGCGGGGAGCGAGAGGGGCGCCGGCAGGAGACCCTGGCCCCAGGGAGCCAAAGCAGGTCTGCACGTGGTCGGAGATGAACATCACTCTGGACTTCCAGGGTCGGGCTTCAGGCACCCTTGCTCCTCCTGTGGAGATCACAGATGGGACCGCAGGCTT
This sequence comes from Thryonomys swinderianus, assembly GCA_004025085.1. Taxonomy (NCBI): domain Eukaryota; kingdom Metazoa; phylum Chordata; class Mammalia; order Rodentia; family Thryonomyidae; genus Thryonomys; species Thryonomys swinderianus. The sequence continues at coordinate 62,790 of PVIC010000671.1, read as the reverse complement.
GCTGACTAGAGATTTTGACTGTGGAGAAACACGGACAGACTCCTTGAAGCATCTGTCCATGATCAGAGGCACAGAAGTCAGAAGCAAAAACGAAGAAATAGAAGCCAATGCGTATACCTTTGAACTTTAATAGGAAACAAGAACTCAAGGAAAAAGAGTAAAATATTTTCTGCTTCATGAAAATTAGAAAATAATGGCCAGAACTCGATCGGTGTTGAGTGTGAACCGAAGACTTAAGAGCGGGCTCCGGTGGAGACACTAGCAACGCACTTTGGAAAGGTCGAAGTTCTGCAAAAGATAACTAAGTTCTTTACTTTGTCAGTATCACCTGATAAAATATGTGGTGATGATTATAAACACAGATCATTTAAAATAACTTATAATTTTCCAACTACCTGAAAACCCAAGTGAATCAAAAGCGTGTTTTTCCCATTGAAAGACTACTGACTAACCATTCTATAATTCACTTTCCCTTCCCTTTGCCCGCCCCGCCCCCCCCGGGGGCTGAAGCTCAAACTAGAGTCTCGTGCTGACCCGCTGAGCTATATTGGTTTCCACGTCCACCTGTCCCAAAAGAGAAGGCCCTTCTAGAGGCTTGTAAAAAGTGCTTCAGAAAAACAAAGCTAACTGAAATAATAATTATTCACTGAAATGACAGTTGTATCAATAGTTCATATTCATGTTTACAATGTGATTTGTTAATTTCATACGTTTACATTATTTTCAGATATAATAAAATAATTGGTATCTTTGCTAGTTATCTACAAGACTCAAAAATAGTTGTTAAAGATCTTAAAACTTCTTTTATATTTAATGATGTAAATATAATATTTAGTGAACTATTGATTTATAAACTCGATTGGTTCCAAGGGCGGGTTGTAACCCAGTTTGGTTGTAAGTCAATATAGATGAGATCTGGGTACATTATAATTATAAGTAACAAGAGGCAGATGAATCTTCCATTAACCTAGTTAATCCAAGTGGTTCGTATGACAGGATGGTTGTAACTTAAGGATCTATTGTTCAATATGGGAACAAGAAACAACTTTGAATATGATTATATAACAATGAATTAAACACTGAATATATATTTTCAAATAACTACAAAGCAAATGTCACTGAAAACTATGTTGAGAAATAGCAAGTCAGTAGATGTAATTTTCTTCTATTATTCTAATTTAATATTAATATAATTTACTTTTCATACCAAACACAAAATATCTCCCATTTCTGGCTTGTTTCAAAATTCTTAGTGACTAGTTTCTGGAATCTCTAAAATATCTTAAAGTTACTATTTCAAATACTTCACCAGATTTTATTCTGGATTCGACGTGTTGGCGATAATCTAAGAAAAATGCCATCTACTAATTCAGCACAACTGTGTCACGCTTTGTCTTGGTAACCAGAATGAGGCAAATATTCCAGAGAATTTTTCTTAACTTTGGAGAAATTTTCCTGCTTAGGAATATTATGAGCATGTGCTGAGTTAGGAGTGTTACGAGGCGAGGACAGGATTGAGGGTGTTTTTCCGCATGCTTCTGTTTTTAAGGAAACGCTTATTTTAGAGGGTGGGGAATGAATCCAGAAGTAACAGCAGGACTAAGTGTTGCGGGACGCTGCACGAGTTACTGGCACGTGACCGGGTCAGGCGGCGGTTAGGTGAACATCAGTGTCACCCCCTACTGGGCGGGCAGAATGAGCACAACACCAACCCCTGACGTTGACTGAATTCTGCGACCTGTCAGCGCTGCTCTAGGGGGCCCCATTTATTAACCCTCACACCTATTGAGATCGCACTAAGAAGCCAGTACTCAATGCGCCGCGGAGGGACAAGGAAGCGTGTTGTGTCCGGGGCGGGGGCGGTGACGTCCGCCTCTCAGCCCTGCCCGAGGTCCCGGGGAAACAAGACACTCGCCTGGGGTTTGGGGTCTCCCAGCTCACGGGAATACACCGGGGCATTTTAATGAGTATGCCGAATTATGCCAATCAAGCAGGTGAGAATTGTTTCCATCCAACGTCGATAGCCAGGTGGATGTGTGGGAACCCAGGAGATATTACTGCCCCAACATCTGTTTTCAAACTGGTGTGGAAGAGTAGAAATTTCAGGGTCAGTAGCTTCCAGCCCAGCTGGGGGCACTGCCGTGTAGATTCTGAGGCTGGAGTGTGGCTCGGGGGCATTTGCGTGTCAACTGAGTGAGAATCTTAGATTACACAGCTTTTTCTGTGTACATAATTGCCAGCTCTGTGCTTCAAATTTAGCGAAAGATTCACAAGGTAGACTAACAGTCTAATTCAATTTACTCTAAGATGAAGCACTTTGAAATTCACACAAGGCATGCATTATTTTTCTCCTTTAAAATTAAGAACTTATGTCACTGAGTGCCAGGCGTGGTGGCTCACGCCTGTCATCCCAGCACTCGGGAGGCAGAGACAGGAGGA
>PVIC010000671.1:0-60251 GCA_004025085.1 Thryonomys swinderianus | reverse complement strand
AGAGACACAAGATAATGATAGATACTCCATCAAGCCTTGAGATAGTGCAGGGCAGGAGGAACTGTGTGTTTTCCTTCACACAGTTTCTCCAAGTAAAGGAATTAACACAGTTGTTATTTCCTGTGTAGCCAACTTCGATAGTCACAGTTCTACTTTTGGAAGAAAACTCGGAACAATTTAGTCAGTTTTGTCTGATGTTGGGCTCATTCGTGTGAAGATGAGCCTCTTGAGGAGCAGGTAAAAGGTTTCTCAAGGGCGAGTGGCAAATGCAGTGGAAACTGGAATCTCGCCGGGCGGTTCTGGTCCCCAGTGTGAGCGGGTTGCAACAGCACGGGTTTGGCAACTGAACTTTCACTGGACGCCTAGTGGTTCTCCGCGGAGCTCTCTGCGTTGAACGGCGTAAGATCCTGAAGATGGGACTCTCGCCTTGACTTCCGCCGACCGAGCGCAGAGGGTGCGAGAGAAGACCTTCAGGCGGGTCACAGCATGATGTGGATGAGGAGGAACTCACGGCTCGGGGCAGGGTACCGCCCGCCGCGCTCCCACTGAGCGTCACCACGCGCTGCCTCCGTGTCCGCGAGCTTCCCTGGGAAACGGGACAGTGCGCCCTGTCCTCCGACCCCGTCATTCCGTGAAGGACGCTTCCCGGTAAGGGCAAGCACAGGCCAGTTCGTTCCTGTGCCCGAGGGCCTCTTCGGTCTCGCTTCTGTGAAGCCGCTCTCTTCCTCTTCCTCCTGTGTGCTGGGTCAGTTAGAGTTCTTCCATCTGGGCAGGCTTCCCAGGCTGCTCAAGTGGAAATTCTAGAAATACTGCCACCTACAAAGCGTCCTTTGTCTATGCTTGTCACTATAGCAACGCGAGCGTCCTGTGTGGAGAGGGAAAGGCCAGCACAGAGCCCGGGAGAGCGTCTATGCTAACTCCTTCGCCCTACAGATAATGATGAGCACCCAGAGGGGTTTGCGATTTTCCACTCAGTCCCAAAGCTCCTGAGTCAAGGGACCAAGTTGCTAATACAGAGTTTTACAAGCTGGCACTGGTATACTTTCCACCTGACTACTTTTAGTGCAAAAAAAAAGCATGTATGATTTTAATAGATTTCACGGAGGTTTTCTTATCCTGGTTTCTTTAGAAGGTAGCGAGTAACTGCTAATGACTCAGTTGCACTTTTTGGAGGTACAGAGATATTTACAAATGTGGTGGCAGTTATGGAAACTATTAACCAGGAGCCCAAAAGAGAGAAGTCACACTTGCACTGTTCACCAGCGAGGATTTATTGTCTTCATTTAGCAAATGTGAAGTCATCAGCCCCTGAACTGCCGGACTTCTGAAAAGAAGAACTCTCCCACTGCTGCCAGATGGCTCCCGCTTTCTGTGTTTGCCTCATAGCTCGGGGTGGGGGGGGGGGGTCCGCCTGGTGAGGACTTTAGTGACGGTTTGACCAAATCCACCTAATGAAGCACACCCCTGACTGCTGCGGTATTGCCCGGGCAACCCTTCGGAGCTGGCCGTGAACGCATCGGCCCTGGATTCGGATGCAGGCGCCGCCCTCCACGGAGGGGAGACCCACGGAGGCTGGCGCGAGGCGCGGGTGGCCGGGCGGCGAGGCCTGTTGCCAGTGACCCTGCAGCCTGGTCCCCTTGCTCCGCTCGACCACAGACGAGGACCAGACCCTCCGAAACGCCCGTACTGACCACAAAGAAGTGGCCCCAACTTTTTCTCTTTTCCATAGGAAATCGTCCTGGAAGAAGGGACGCTCGCTTTTAAAAACTGGGTGAAAACAGGCACGGATGTCTACAGGCAGTTCTGGATCTTCGACGTGCAGAACCCCCAGGAGGTGATGGTGAACAGCAGCGCCATACGGGTCAAGCAGAGAGGCCCTTACACGTACAGGTGAGCACACCCTGCACACTCCTCCTCCCTGTGCCGCTGTGATGGCTTCTGGGGGAGAGCGGACTTACTTGCTAGTTCTAGTGCTCCTTCATTGTCTCCTGCCTGGGTTGGACCCCCATCCAAGAATTTCACAACTGTTTTCATCAGTGGAAATACATATAAATAATGCAGGCGTCTACAAGGGATAGATTTCATATAAACTTAGCAGTCCTGGTAATCACAACGGAGCACTGATGGGTCGCTTCGGCCCTGGTGGCTGAGCACGCGTCACACCGGAACATGCACGCCGGGCGGGGAGACGGTGGGCATGCATCGAGCCTTCGGGGGCAGCTGGTATCTGCCATCAGTAGCCGTCAGTGAGTGGCTTCCAGGCTGCAGCGTGAGCGCTCCGGAGAGACCCCCAGGGCCCCCTGAGACCCCCAGGCCAAGCGGGTCTGAAACCCTGGTATTGGGCCCAGGTATGGGCTTTGAAACCCTCTGGGGGATTTTGATTCACCCTCAGTTTTGAGAACGATGGCCATAAACTGATTCTCCTTAAGTATAGAATCTTCTAGGGAGTTTATCGAAAAGCACCGTTCAGATCAGCTTCTAGGTAGTTAGGTTTATCTAGTAATTTCATTCTTATGCCTTCTGTTCTCCTGAGACCAACTGCTGTCCAGCGCACACCTGGAGAGTCTCAGAGTGTAAGAAGTGGGCTCGCCAGAAGCTCTCGCTTTGTAAATAAAACACACACCAAGAGATCTACAGTGACTTGTCCATGTTCTCACAGATGTAGAAAGTGTGATAGGTGTTATGAAACAGGAAGAAAATGTTCAAAAGGAAAAGGGAAAGGGGTAGGGGTAAGCAAAGAAGGGAAAAAATGTGATAGTTAAAAAAAAGGAAACAGAGCTTGCATATAGGGGTGGGGTTTGTAGGGAGGGCAGGGGAACGGGAAAAATGAGAATCAAGATGTGCCATGAACTGGTACAAACCCTCAAAGTTGTGTGATCATAATGTATATATAAAATGTACCAATAAAATCGATTTTTAAAAGAAACAGTTCTTAGTGTCTAGGTACATTTTTATTTAAATTGTAGACTGCTTTGTCAACTACAAAAAGTAGGTCTGTGGGTGCTAACAGCACCATTCTAGCCAAAGATTAGGAACATTTTCATACATGTTGGAAAATACTATTAGGTCCTATCTATAAAGTAGGCAATTTTTACCTCAGTGTTAATTAAAACTACGGATATAACATGATCAATTCACAAAATGTTACATCTGTAACCTTTTGTAATTGGTCGTTGCAGGTGTGGATGTTGCATAATTGTGTAACTGTCCGTCTTTTCAGCTGTTAGTGTTTGGAGACTAATAGCTGACCCGCGGGTTATACTGAGACAGTAGTCGTGAGTGCAGCGCCCCCTGCTGCAGGATGAAGGATCAGCTCTCAGAGAGTTGCCCTTGGTCCCAAATTCCCTGTCTTTAGACACAAATCTGTATTGAAGACTTAGTTTTCACTGTTACAGGGGAACATTCTACCTTGGAAACCATTTTTTTCCCATGATCTGACAAAGCTATTATCAGAAGAAGCCTCCATGAGTCTCTTGTTCCAAAAGAATGTTCTAGCTATGATGTGTACCTGTGAAAGTCAGGGATTCACAAGAGACCAACGGAAGTCTGAGCATCATGGTTTACGAGATTATAACCATGGTTTGCAGAATTTTGCAATTTTTGGATGAGGGTTTTATTTTTCACGTTTAATAAGGATATTATTTAGGATATGACAAAACATAAGCATAGTATTATTGAATGTAATTTTCCCCTGACAGGTGACAGCTAATTAAAATTTCATTGTTCACCTTTAACCTCTCTCTCTCTAGGAGGCAAAAAAATTATGAGTTTAATTCCTTCCCTTGTTTAGGAATTTTTTAAAAAACTGCATTCTGAAGACCAAGCTTGGTTTTAAGTATTTTCTCTTAGATAATGCCAGATATGGGCTTAATCTTGGGGGTGTAATAAAGAAAGTGAAATTGGTTTACAGTTCTTTTGCTCTTGTTTCAATCAGCATGAGTACATAGATATTATTAAAATTACAGTAATTTTACTTGAAATGTTAACAATATATCTTTATAAGGAGCTATTTGAGATAAAAGGACATTATCTTTATGTTTGAAATTCTTATGTTCATTGTGTATTTTAGTAACAGAATAGAAAATTTGGTTAAAGTACATTAAAAAGGAAATATCCTTCTAGAATATCATAGAGCCTTTTTGAAATGATGTGAGATGCCAGTTTATTATAAAGAAATACAAAGATACAGCTCACTGTATACCAGGCACCCTTCAGCAGAACTATATTCTCACCTGATAGGTGATGGCTAATAAAAATTTTATTATGAGTCTTTAACCAAGAGGGTCTTCCCTCCGGGCGGGAAAAGGTGTGAATTTAAATTTTGTCCCTGTTTAGAGATATGATGGGGACAAATAGGAGAAAAAGCTGAGCTCACAGCTAAATGTTATAGACGCTCATAAAACATAAAATGCAAATAATGACTGTGCCGCAAGAATTTACGTTTGTATTATGTGTTCTAAAATGTATTTTATCTGAGTTTCGGTGTGACGCTGTTTCGTTCTGTACTCACCTGACACAATGGACATGCGGCTGTGTGACAGTCCGTGGACGTGCTCAGCCTGGCGCCCCGCACATGCTTCCCAGGGAGCCGCCCCCGGGCGGGGCTCCTGCGGGCCGTGGGTCCGTCACGTCTGAGATGTGGCTCTTCCGGTCATTTTCTTTGGTCCCAGGGTTTTTATTCTCGCTACCTCTCAAGCCCAGGGCCGCAACGTAGCCTGTGGTCTCCTGTCCATAGAAGGCATTTCCTGTTCTTTCCTAAGTCAAGCGCTACTTGGTAGATCCAGTGCTCAGGTAGACTTGCTATCAAAATGGACTCAAATAGCCCCTCCGCGTGGCCGCCCCAGCCGGATCCCTGTCGGGGCTCTTTCCGCCGGGCTCTGCGTAGACAGAGCTCACTCGGACCTCCTCTCCCGGCTCTGCGGCTTCCCGTCTGCAGGGGAGGAAGCCCTCTGAAGAGTGTGCCGGAGGCCCTGCCTGGCGAACGTACCGCCTCCGCCCCAGCTTCCCATCATTTCCATCATCTCCCACGTATTCAAACCGTGTTTCTGGGTGACTGGGTGGCACCTGAAATCAAATGTGCATGTGAGACAGTTTTCCTGAATATTCTTAACTTCTGTCATTTCAGAGTTCGCTACCTGGCCAAGGAGAATGTGACGCAGGACCCCAAGGACAACACAGTCTCTTTCATGCAGCCCAACGGGGCCATCTTTGTGCCCTCCATGTCGGTGGGGTCAGAGAACGACACGTTCACAGTCCTCAACCTGGCCGTGGCAGTGAGTAGAGGACAGCAGAGCCCTCTGTATCTAAATACTGCAGGCCTGTTAGAATTACTACATTTGTGATTTTTCAATTTTCATAAAAATGTTTTGTGTGCTATTGTTTTGAACAGAGTTACTTTTATTTGGAAAAGCATAACAATCAAATAGAAAGTTGCATTCTCTGCATCATTAGACGATCAGATTTTAGCCAAGTGTGGTGGCACGCGCCTGTATTCCCACCACTCAGGAGGCAGAGGCAGGAGCATCGCCATGAGTTTGAGGCTCGTCTGGGCTACAGAGTGAGCTCAGGACCAGCCTGAACTACAAAGTGAGATTGTTTCAAAGAAGAAGGAGGAGGAGGAGCAGGAAGGGGAGGAGAGGAAGAAGAAGGAGAAGGAGAAGGAGAAGGAGAAGGAGAAGGAGAAGGACAACAAAAAGAAAACTAAAATGATCAGGCTTAATAGAAAATCTTCACACGGCTGGCAAAGGACTCTACTAAGTGTACATGTATTGTAGGTGTGATGTGATAACAGTACTGTGAAGCCGGTCATTACGGGAAAGTCTCGTCCCTGACCCATTTGCTCCTGTGGAAACCTGCTGCTCTGGGGTCTCACGCTGTGTCCCTCCCGCAGGCGGCAGCCCACATCTACCCCAGCCCCTTTGTCCAGTCGGTGCTCAATTCACTCATGAAAAAGTCCAAGTCTTCTATGTTCCAGACCAGAACCGTGAAGGAGCTGCTGTGGGGGTACAAGGACCCCTTCCTGACTTTGGTTCCCTACAACATTCCTACCACCGTGGGCGTGTTCTATCCGGTGAGTCCGAACACGGGAGGCGCCATCGCTGGGTCTTACTCCAGCAATGCCAAGGCCAGAGGGAGTCACAACTTCATACTTTAGAATGCAGGCCTCGTTGCTGATCTGCATTACAGATCCAAACAATTTTAAGATCTATTTCTCATGTGATTTAAGTTTTGCCAGTAGGAAAAGTACCTAATTAGTTTAACTGAATTACTGTTATTTTAATTTAAAACCATTCATTGGATTTCTACTCGTTAATTCTAAAGTGTGTCTACATGGTCACTCTGAAAAAAAATCTCTGAACATTGGCATGTTTTCTCTCTTCATAATTCACTATTATGTTTTTCTGGATTTATCCTATCATTTCACCTTCTGTATACTTCTTACAAATTATTTATTTAAAAAGTTTGCACATTTCAGTGAGACCAGTGAGCCAGCCAGTCTTACTTTATGAGGTTTGAGTTTAAGAACACCAGTTTGCAAGTCCAAAAAAAGGTGTGTACGACAGAGGGTCTGACTACAGCTTTGTGTTTTGAATTAACAATAGAAAGGAGGAAATGCTGGCTGGGAATTTCATTTGGTATTATATGAAACGTCACGACAACGTCTCTTTCTTGATTCTCTTACTTTTAGATGGTGCTTAGGATTTCAAGGTTACACACCAACTAAATATTGATATGGAAAGCTTTTCTTTGAGAGGGGTCAATTGTCTGAACTTGCTCCTTGGCTAATTGTGTTTTTGGTTCTGTATGCGCATTTTCTTATCATTTTAGTGTCCACTCTTTGAAGATCCTAATTCTTAGAAAAGCTCTAGAAAGCTGTCCTTGCTCCCAAGGTTGTGCCAGGGTCTTTGCATAACAGACAGTAGCGCCGGTGACCCCAGTGGTTCACTGTGTGGACACTTGGGTTGTGTCAGCTTCAGATGCTCAATTTCTTTCTTGGCCCCAGCACCGAGCGCTTGTTTCTAGGTAACTTTTATATTTTACTCTTTATAAAAACTGAAAGCTGCACACTTTAAAAATCTTACTGCAGTATATATTTCAAGTGATAGAAAATTATGAAGAACAAATACTTCTGATGATTTGGAAAATAACTCGCTCTATAAGTGATGTTTCCTGTCTTTCAGTACAACAACACTGCTGATGGAATGTATAAAGTGTTCAACGGGAAAGGCAACATAGGCGAAGTTGCCATAATTGACACCTACAAAGGTCACAAGTAAGTATCCAGGTGCCGTATGTGCCCCTCCGTGCTCTAGGCCAGGCGGTAGGTGTGCCAGCTGCTAAGGCAAGGCGCCACCTGGGGACCCACCGCCCTGCCAGCGCCCACCCGCCAGAGCCGGGTCCTGGCTAGGTTTGCCCTCCTCAGGGTATCACGTCTCTTCCACAGCGAAATGCACCAGGACTGTTCTGTCTTGCTGCACAGACAGCATCATAGTGTCCTTACCTCGTTCACTGAGAATGAGGCGATTAAAAATGTCACCTTGAAGCAGTAAAAGAACAAAATAATTTCACAAAGCCGTTGCTGCCAGTTCATCCGATGGAGTCCAGAGTTACCCAATGTACAAGAAGGCAGAACTCCGATAAATATCCAGGGGAGAGACCCTCCTGTCAGACCAGATATTTCCTAACGATAAGTGAAGAGGTAAAAACTGAAAGAGATTAAATGTTTTTTCACTAATACAATCACCACACTGAGGCCTGACCAATAGTACCTTCTCGCAGCTAAATATTTGCTAAATGTTTTTTTTTAATAGTTCATAAAGATGTTGTAGAAAAGTTAGGAAGGAATGTGAACATTCCCTTTATTTCAAGGGAAATTGCGTCACTCTGTGTATCAAGGGACAGTGACCGTCCTGATATGTAATGGCTGGTTTTGAGAACAGCTCTTAACTATTTGAAATTAAAATGATGGATCACTTCATGATAAAATTCATTTGAATCCTCATAATGCTACTGAGCATGTTAACACTTTAGTCGGCTTAAGGATGTTATAAAATTCTGTGTTCATATCTCACTAGACAATAGTTTTTTTAAAAAAAAAGATTTTTATCACTAAAAATTGCCTGAATATGCAGAGAAAGTAGTACTATCTTATCACTTCCAGATATGAGCCGTTACCATAAAACACAACAAACATTTAAAGTATTAAAAGTTTTATTGCAATAAAGAACACTTTGCTTGGAACCCCTCAGTTAACTCGCCTCCGTTTCAAGCACACCCCACTACTGTCACCGCTTCCAGAGCAACCCGAGTCTGCTTTTCTGAGTGTCTCTAGTGCTGCTGCCCGGGCTCCCTCGAGGGCCTGATCTGGTCCAAAGTGTCCACCTTTCACGGCCATTTTGACTTTCAGGAAGAGCCAGAGGTCCCATGTTGTCTGTTCCAGGGGCTGAGCTGGGGGAGCTGTGGCTTCTGAGCTGCCTTCTACTGGACAGCCCTTGGCAGAAGCTTTCAGGGTTATATTTATCATGAACTCCTCAGAGGGTTCCAGAAGGCGGCCAAGATGGGGGGGGGGCGGATGAAGCAGATGAGTATTAGGAGAGAGATTAATGGCAATGTGCTTTCTGTAGTGGTAAGTTTTAAAAATCTTGATGTTTAATTATACGTAGGGTTATGCACACGTGGAGAGAGGGAATGAATGTGAGCATTTATTTGATATTAAAGAACAAACTCTGTCCTTTAATGGCAGTCCATGCAAAAGTTAAATAAGTAAAAAATATTTAAAATGAATACTTGCTTTTCTTTAATCCTCGTTTATTCTCGCTGTCTCTTCTGTCTTCCGCATCATGCTCAGTCTGGGTCAGTTTCCCGCTTAGAACCGTCCTCCTGTCCGGTGGGGGCTCTGCTCTCCTGGAGAACAGTGTCCACATTGATAGGGTTTTTTTGATAAGAGTTTCTCAATCTCTCTTTTCAGAACTACATCTCTTCCAAGATGTTTATGATAACATTACCATTGAACAGTTTTTATGTTATAACACGTTCACTTCAGGGTACCAGCCACTTGATGTACTCTGGTAGGATGAAAAGATGAAAGCAAATATGGACGAGATGAATAAGGACACTTTTAAAGCTCAGCTTTGGTCACCGCTAGTTGGCATCATGATCGCAGAAGTGATGAACCACAATAGAAAAGCAATCTGAGAAAGGTGGTTTTGAATGAAAATATTTGTTCGCCTTTCTTTCCCTCCCCAGGAATCTCTCCTACTGGGAAAGCTACTGCGACATGATAAACGGTACAGGTAAGAACCCTTGAAATCCACTCACAGCTGTGACCGCAGCAGGCGGCCCGCCTCGTCCAGCAAGCCCACCGAGCCTGTGGGGCTTGGAAGATAGAGACCCACGTGTGGGCCTCCCAATGCCACACAGTGCTTCAGTCTCTCTTTTTACATCGGCTCAATGAATGTTTGCATAATGTGACGGAATTTCTCAAGGTGGACTGTGAAAGAGCAGCCTCGCTGCATCAGAGCGAACCCTTGGCCTCTGGACGCGGGAAGAAGCTAGCATGCTTATCACAGTACTGAGCGGCCGAGAGGCATACTAACTATTCAGATCTCTTCTAAACACTACGTGAACAACTCAGAATTGAACAATCAACAAAATTACAAAAGAGGAAACATACTTTTAAGTGAGATTCAAAGCTAAGGCGGAGTCGGTGACACTCTAGAGCAAAACCGTCTACTTTAGACAAGACGGACAAAATGGGACAGCAAAGAAGGAAAGGTTTTCCAAGGTTAGATGTTGAACAACTGTGAAAAAGTGTTAGAAAATGAACTTTCTGAAATACTACTGGGGGCGACGAACTCAAATCATTTATGGAATGGTGCAATCGGACCTGGCTTGCTATTTTTCCTGGAGAAAACTAACCACACATATGTCTATCAGTTTAAGATTTTTTAGATCAGTGGGAAATCAAATAATTAAAATCAGAGCTGAGCTTCCAACTCCTGGGAAGCACAGACAGAATGTTTACTAAGAGGGCGAGGAGGGCTTTGTACAAAAAGGGTGTCATAAAGGTGAAGAAAGAGAAGATATTAATAAATAAGATAAAAGATGTTTAGGCACAATTAAATTTTGCACATTTATTTAGCTTTATTACCATCTCGAGGAGGAAAAGGTCCATTAGAAGGACTACCGGGCATGCTCTGTAGGGTTTGTCATGAAATAATGCTGTTGTCTACAAGCATTTCTGCAAATAAAATGTCAAATATTTTAATACTATAAAAACTCACGCATGAGACTTAGTACTCGGAGACAAAAAGGCATTGTAAATAGTAAAGAATTCTTTGTGGGTTAAAGAAAGAAGCATTTAAGAGCTTCCTGAAGTGAAGTAGACAGGTTTAACGAAAGGTGGTGGAGATCGGGGAGTCCAGAGTGCAGAGCTGCAAATACACGGACATCAGACACACGGTTCAGCTGTCAGAGGAGACTCGAGGGAAAGAGCAGCAGCAGAACCGGCTGCTAGAGCAAGAAGGGTCCCCGCAGGGTCTCGGTAAGAGGTACAGGAAAAACATTAGTGAAACGGGAAAGTTACACTCTGTTTTCAAAGCGCAGAAAGACGTGAAATGCACACACTGGTGTACATTTGGAGTGTCTTTTTGTTTAAAAAAAAAAAAGCCTTCACTAGTACATACGCTGTTAAGGGTCGCTCTTTTGGGGTATGGAGGTGATATAATTATAACACCAGTGCTGTGTGAGACAGTTATTTTCAACGTAATTTCCTTTAGCTGTTAAGATATTAGGAGACATCTGTGGGCCGTCCTTATTTAGGGACAGTTCTGAGGTGTTTTCAGCTTCCTCGATGCCAGGGTCCAACAGGCATCACAAGACTTCTGGGACCTGTTACTGCAAAAATCGCAAGAGTGAGTGAAGGGTGGCAGACCTGGAACTGAAGGCAAACTCCCAGAAAGAGGCGGTGGAAAGCGTTCCAGGGCCAAGCCTTCCTGCTCTCCAGAGGCTCCTTGGCGCTGTTCACGAGAAGAGAACACAAGCATTACCTGGTTATTTCTTCACTTATCCCACATGGATGATGGGTTATAGCACAGTAGAAATTCAATAAATACCTCCCTCCATTTGATAGATGTGTTTCCAAAGCACTTACAGGAAATTCTAACGAGGGAGTGAATGTTAATCAATGCATTTAAGAATCATAGTCTGTCATCAGTGCAGAAGAATGAATCACCATTAACAATAAGACAATGTTGCTGTACGCTTAGGAGTTCTAAAGTCACAGTGTGGTAAGGTAAATGTGTTCGCGGGTCAGGGGGATCAGGGGGCCATCCGCACAGCACAAGATCACGGCTTTAACAACTGATTTCCTGCATTTTATTTTACACCATTGAACGTGCCGTCCGTGGATTTGCTTAAACATGACCACATCTAGGCCTGTGTGGTGGACAGAACATGAAATGCGGCCAGCAGGATGCAAATGCGCTGAACTTTAAAAACGCGAAATAGCTCACTCTGATTGGTGCCATGTTAAGGGTATCGTATTTTGGACGTATTGGTTTAAATATACTTATCTCCTTATTTTTAAAAATTGACTAATAGTAGATAATTTCAAAGTTGTATAGGCGGCTTGCATTGCCCCGCTATTCACTGAGCCAGCACAGGGAGTGCTAGAAGTTTCTAGAACTCATGGCCCATCTAATTCCTTGCCAATGGCTTCATTTTTAAACAGACGCAGCCTCCTTTCCTCCCTTTGTGGAGAAGACTCGGACACTGCGGTTCTTCTCCTCTGACATTTGCAGGTAAGACCGTGAAACGGGTCGTGGCTGCATCCGACTCTTCTCCAAGCCATAAGGATCAGGGAACCCGTCTATAATAACCGTGCTTCCTCAGAAAATAAAATGTACTTAGGACGTGCTTTTTAATTTATTCAAAATGAACACACCACTATGGAATTCAGAATGTTTAACTCTTTTCAAAGTGCAAAGCCCTTTCCTTGCCATTCCTAAGACACCTCCCGTATCTCCTACATGATGGGTGGACTGACGGTGGACGGGGGACACCCCGCCTCAGGACAGACGCCCCGAGAAGACAGGATCTGCCTCAGGGCCCGGGTACAGCGCGTCCTCTGTGGCCCTACAGCACTCCTTAGAGCGGTGGGGGGCTGCGCGTCCCACATGTCCTGAACCCCACACTCCTTCCCTTGAGCCACAGTCCTGTCGCTAAGATGGAGATTGTGGGCAAAGGTGGAACTTCCCAGAGCCATTTTTCTTAGCGGTAAAATTGATAAACCTGTATGGAATGATGCAACACTCACCTGGTGTTGAAAGACAACACGTGCCGAGCTTTGCACACGAAGGGAAATTAACTGTAGCAACTTTCTCTGGCAGAGATATTCCTTGGCAGGTCATAAGGAAAACTTGCCCTTAGAAGTTTTTGAGAACAAAAGTAAGGATATTTCATATACACATACTGAGTTCCAGTGAATCTTAAAATATCACAATCTACCTTTTCCTAAGAATTAAATAAAAGTTTAAAATTCTAAAAAAATGTATTCTTCTTTCTGCCTGTTTAGGTCAATCTATGCTATTTTTGGATCTGAAATTAACCTGAAAGGAATCCCCGTGTACAGATTCATTCTTCCAGCCAAAGCCTTTGCCTCTCCACTTGAAAATCCAGACAACGAATGTTTCTGCACAGAAAGAATTATTTCAAAAAATTGCACCTCCTATGGTGTGCTAGACATCAGCAAGTGTAAAGAAAGTGCGTAGACATGCTCACTGTCGTGGTTCTGAAATAATCTGAGACGCTCTTTAAGATGCAACCTGTGCCCCGAATTTAAAATGAAAGCAATAATGGCAGAGGAGAAGGGAATTCCGCGTTGGGTTTAAGGAACGTGTGAGTCCTCCCTGTGCTCAGCGTCGGCACAATCCCTGGGAGAAGCCTCACCTGGGTCACGCCGCAGTGCTCTCCTGTTAGGGAAGGAGAGACATTTCCAGAAGCCTCTGTGCACCCCAAGATCTTACGTGCCGCTGTTCTAGCTCTCACTTGGGGAACAAAAACATATCACATGGAAGTAATTCTGTTCGCAGAAATTGGCCAACCCACAACTCATCCCCTGCCTTCCTCATATTTTTTTTTACTGTAATAGGTGCACATGAAAAAAGACAAAGCTACTTACAAATTAATTGCCAGTTCGATTAATTGTCAGAACGATTAACAGACACTAGCTGACCGGCCAATAGGATGACAGGATTTTATATTTTGCTTGTACAAGAGGAACCTGCTATAAATATTCCAAGTCAACTCTGTACTTTTCAATCTAAAAGAAAGTTTTTTAAAGAAATATCTTAGTAATATGTGAAAGACAGAAATGATTCATTTTCAATTGACTCTGAAAACTTGTTTTCAGAAAAACCTGTCTACATCTCCCTTCCGCACTTTCTGCATGCGAGTCCTGATGTCTCAGAGCCGATCGAAGGGTTAAATCCGAATGAGGAAGAGCACAGGACATACCTGGATGTCGAACCTGTAAGCAAACATAACACCGACCTGAGCTCCTTCATCTCTCTCTCTCTCTCTCTCTCAAAATCAGATTTAAACTAATCTTATCATTCTGGATCTCTATTCTGAACACATTACCGAAACTTTATGTCAGTGAAAAATACATTGCTTTCTTCATATTGCACTGTGTAAATGTCAAGAAAATTCAATTGTATTTGGAGCACACTTGATAAACCTTTTAAATGAGCCGTTGATCTGGAACACTAATGATGAAAAAGCATCTCTCTGGCTGCCAGTGATTTGTATATATTACTATTTTGTTTGTCTTGTGCTTATCTGCAGGTATTTCTTTGAAGGGTCATTGAATGCTGTGAGGGATTGAAAGATTTTATGAGTATGTGTAACTATGGGTCAAAATCTACTGTGCTGTCAAGAAAAGCTATGACAATTGTATAGTACAGCAGATTTATTCTTTCAAACATTAAAGGAGGGCTGGCACGTGGCTCCAGGGAGAGAGCCTCCCTAGCAGCTCTGAGGCTCTGCAATTGCATCTCGAGAGCCGTGAAGATGATTAAATTTTAGAATTTTATAGTCTTTTCTGTTTAAACAATAATACTGAGAAGTGTATTCTAATCAGACCGGCGCACGGATTCTGACCAAATGTCGGACTCCACAGAGCTTAGGGTTGAGCTCTGCGTGTTCTGTGTTGTGACCGCTCGTGTTGTTGATTGTTCTCGACCCATTTTAGGTAAATATCAGCAGACTTGAGTCTCGGTGTTACAGTGGCCAAGGGAACAGTGTGTGCAGACGTACACATGTGTAGGACGGGTAGTTTCACATGTAATGTTTCTCAGGCTCCGTTAATTTCTACAGGCTCCAGTGCTCCTCTCTCAGGCTCAGTGCTTCTTCGTAACTTTGCTGCCAATGTAGTAAAAGTGAATTTTGAAACTAAAAACACGTTTGTTAAGTGAAACTGGTCATTCCTTTGGTTTATTCTTTTTTTAGATAACTGGATTCACTTTACAATTTGCAAAACGGCTGCAGGTCAACATACTGGTCAAGCCAGCAAAAAAAATTGAGTGAGTCTCTTTTTGCAACATTATTCTGTAAAAATTTACGTTATTTTCTTATAAAATGTGAGTAATCTAAGAAGGTGGAAAGAATACTGTGTCAGTATCTCACTAGCTTCATGTCATTACACAATCACTATGAAATGCTCATGGTAATTTTCATTTGTAATTGAGAATCATCTACTATTTATCAAATGGTGTATTTGTTTTATATTTTGGAATACGTTTAATTAGCTTTGTGGTAGTATTTCTCATTTTATTAGACATCCCCTTATACCTGTAGTAATCTTTAGGACATATTTTACTATCAGTAGAACTTGTTGAAAAGAAAAGTGTGTGCATAGAAAAAGTCAATCTAATTGGGAATTTGTATTAAGCAGATTTATGAGTGAACAGCCTGAAAAGCATATTAAAATTTAAATGATTTACTGCAGAGAACAAAAGCAAGAACTTGAACCAATATACAAGAGCAACTATTTTCTGAAAAGTTATTTACCTTAATAATTGCTAAAATATTTATTAAATATACATAAATATTGGTATATATTTGCCTAATTGTCTTCAATGAATATTTACAGAGCATTAAAGGCCTTGAAGAGGAACTATATTGTGCCCATTCTGTGGCTTAATGAGGTTAGTATTTTAACTTATTAATAAAACTAACTTCTCATATAAAGTTTTGATGTTACAAAATTGCATAGGTATTACTATTTGTTTTAGGAAGGGAACGTACATGCATATAACACCAAGGAATTCTCAAAACTCTCGCTACACTAGTGCAAGTAAAACCCGGACAAGGTGGGCAGTCTAACTCATTATTTTTTTAATTAGTTCTTTATTGGTACAATTTATGTACAGCTCATAATCACACTCAACGCTGGGGAATTGGTACCAGTATATGACACGAGTTAATTCTCATTTTTACCAGCTATTTTCAGTGCAAACCACTCTACCGATCAGTCATAGAACCACAAGCACAAGAGCGTAAAGCTTTAGAGCAGATTGTCCATTTCTGTAAATTTCCTTTTCCCTGGAAAATAATCTTTGGAAAGTCGTTAAGTATTTCAGAGACACAGTTCTGAAAATATGACGGCCTAAAATACATTGATGAGCGCTACGCAGTGTTTAAAGTGAAGTTGATTATTTTATTTGGGCTCCTGTCCTATTTCCTCTGGGATGCAGGCGAATGGCACAGGCCCATGTCTCAGACCCGGAAGAGCAGCACCCGGGGGGCTGTCGGAGACCCTGCGGAGAGGCTTCCAGGGTTTTGTGTCACTGTCGACCTCGGTCAGCTAATTACTGATTTGGTTACAGACCGGCACGATCGGCGATGAGAAAGCAGAATTGTTCAGAAAGCAAGTGACTGGCAAAGTCAAGCTGCTCGGCCTCATAGAAATTACCCTGCTCAGCGTCGGGGCGGTGATGTTCGTCTCCTTCATGATTTCCTACTGCGCCTGCCGCACGCAGCGCGTCAAGTGAGTACGCCCCATGCCCGGCGGAGGCGCCGCTGCCCACCCACCCACCCGGCGGAGGCGCCTCTGCCCACCCACCCACCCGGCCGCCGCCGCCCGCCCACCCACCCGGCCGCCGCCGCCCGCCCACCCGGCCGCCGCCGCGTCGGGTTTGCCAAAGCTTCGCGGTGTGCGCGGCGCCACTCGTCTCTCTGGACGTGTCTTGCCAGTTATTATTTCCGAGTTTTTCCTCCACTATTTAAGAGTCTCAATGTCAGTTCAGACACAAGGAAGGCTGCAGCTGTCCGACAGATCCCCAAATCGTCCCTGGAATTCTGGGAAGAACGTAGGAAAACGATGCAGTTATGACCCTTGTAAAAGTAGCAATAGAATCATTTCTTGCCGATTTATATCTAATTATTAAAAAATCACAAATAGGGCCAAGGATTTAGCTCAAGTGCACCTACCTTGGAAGCACCAAGGCCTGAATTTTATCCCCGGTATCAAAAAAAATTACAAATAGATAATTTATATCATTGAGTAGGAAAATTTATGTAAAAAATAAACATTTTGGAGATTTAACACATTGAGACTTATAAGGGAAAGAAAAAAGATTTTAAAATCCAGTAAAAGATGGAGACCAACATAGAAAGTGCCATCGAGGTTAGGCCTGGAAGGGACCCTCGTGTAACATGTAGCGGCGACAGTAAGGGGCAGCGTGCGGGGTGCTGCTGGCTCCTCTTCAGACAGCACCGTCACCCTCGTGTCCTGTGCTAAGCTCAGCTGCTGAGTGTCACCGCTGCCCAAGGAGCCCTGAGTGTCAGAACGTTTGCACCCACGTGTGGCTGAGCTACACGGGCACTGGGCGGGGGGTGACTTCG
Organism: Thryonomys swinderianus; assembly: GCA_004025085.1. NCBI lineage: Eukaryota > Metazoa > Chordata > Mammalia > Rodentia > Thryonomyidae > Thryonomys > Thryonomys swinderianus. The sequence continues at coordinate 43,346 of PVIC010000671.1, read as the reverse complement.
TCAACTAATGCATTAGTTCTGCTATTATATGTCTTATCTAAGAAAAAAGTTGTGCCACTATGAAGCTCTTCTTTACCAATTGTTTGACTTACTAGAGTTAGAATTACAGGAGCTGTATTTTCTGAAAACTTCAGTTTTGAATCCTCCAGAAATTAGGTATCTGGGAACATTTTGTGAGCAACTAAAAAGAATGAGGCCCAGCACTCGGGAGGCAGAGGCAGAAGGATTGCTGAGTTCGAGGCTTGCCTGGACTACATAGTGAGCTCAGAACCGGCCCGAACTACAAAGCAAGACCCTATCACAAAAAAAAAAAAAAAAAAAAAAATGAAGAGCAGGATGAGGGGGAGGGAACAGTGGAGAAAATGATAAAGTTGAACAGCTTTTGTTTGCTGTGTTGATGGCGAAGACGCCAGTGGTCCTTCCGAAGGTGACAGCGTGTGACCCTCTGCATGGAAGGCGGCGTCACTGGTGTGGGGAGGCTTCTCCAGGGCAGGTTCAGTCAGCCATCTTTCCTTGTCTGTGTTCACTGCTCTGAAAAGCCAGGGAGCAGCCTGCTCTGTGTCCCGCGCCCTTGAAGGGGAACACGGGTTAATTGGAGAACTTTTCCCCGAGAAGTTGGGATGCAGCGTGCAAAGCTCACGTCTTGATGAATCGTACTCAAGTTCTATCTTCTTACCGCACTGCCTTCTGCTAAATAACCACATGCCTTCTGCTTTACAGGTAGGAAACAAGTCTACGTTTGTACACCACTACAGCAAGACCTTTGGGAATACGGATCTGCGACGTGGAGATGTAATATGCTTTGTTTTTATAAAACACGCCCTTTCTTTTAGTTAAAGAAGTGGTGCGGTGCTCTCTATTTTTCACTAAGCTGCAGCCCATTCTGAAAGGATTAAGGCGCCATTATAATCTGTTCTTTGGATGAAAACAGTGCTGCTGCTCTCAGTTTTTAGCGTGAGCCAATGGCTCTACCTGGCTCTGATTCATGCGTTTCTTCCACGGTGTGAACCGAGCACAGGTGTGGACATTTTGGATCCACCCCGGGTCTCCGGCTCCTACTTCCTTCCCCAGAAGGGGATGAGCCGCTTTTGGACTGACCCCGCCTGTTCGGTGCGACTGACCGACCTCGGCCCTGTTACCGCCTGATCTTGCACAAGCACCAGACGCTGAACGATGTTCAGTAACGGAAGATGTAGGAGAAGCTCAGCCACCCACATGTGTCCTGTCGGTTCCTTTCTCGAGCGGACTTCCTGTACAGCAGCGGTAGAAACCGTCACCGTCTTTTGCTTCCTTCACAGTGGTCTTATATTTTGGCCACTTACGCAAGTGGACATCACCCTTAGCTCACCCTGGCGTTTCCTGTTGTAAAGACTTTGCTGGTTTCCAGGTTGCTTGGGTTCTCTAGACCTCGGAGTAGATCCTGGGCTTCCTGCTCAGTCGCGACTTACGCCTGGCAACCTCAAAATGCTGTTCTAGTATCAAGCGATGGAAATGATGACAAAGGAATTATTGTGTGAGATATTAAAAAGAGTAGAATGTGCATAAAATTTACTTGTAATACTACTTGCCTTCCTAGTCAGTTCAGAAGGATGGGTTTCAACCATTAAAAGATTTCTTCCTGAAATTCTAATGCTTAATCTAATTTTTATCATATTGTAAAGCATCAATCCAAGTTTTCTGCTTTCATTATTTTATCTGAACCTGTATTTTTTATCAATTCCATTTTAAGCAATTACTTCTAGGCTATTTTGTACACCAACTGGGGAAAGAATGCACGCGCGCGCACGCACACATAAGAAGAAGGAGAAGAAGAAGAGGAGGAGAAAGAGGAGGAAAAGACATTTGATTTCATCTTTTGCAGAGTAGTGTGAGACTCAGGTTGTGTTCCTATTGGTGGCATATTAATGGTGGGTTTCTGCTCTCTTTAGCAAGGAGGGTTCACTTTCAGCAGAGAGCAGTGGGCCTAAAGAATGTGACAGAAAAAGGCAGCCTGGATCCAGAAAGATAAACAGTAGCTCACCTGTTTACAGAAAAAATTAAGTCGGTTTCCTTATACAAGCTGTCAGGACAAATGTTGGAAATTCCTTTGGAAAGCCCAGAACTAAGAGAGTAACTCCTCACCTCTCTGAAAATGCTCAAAACTTGATGTTTTGTGCTTTTTCATTGGAAGGGAACCCATTGGTCTGAGATACTGACATGGAAAAAGAGTTTAAACATCTTCCTTGGTAACTCAGACCTAGTCTATTTGCACTAAGCTATTTGTAGACAAAACATAGAGGACATTTTACAACTATCTCACCATGTAGAACAGTGAGTATGAGGAGGTGAAGCTGTTAGAGTTGGCCTCGCGTGTGCACACCTGTGGCCTAAGTTGCGGGGCCCCCGACAGAGAGCAAACGAGTCCTCACAAAGAAAGGCGCCGAGTGAGGACAGGCCCCTGCGCCTGCCTGAGCTGTGTGTATTCATTCCGGCTCAGCTCAGGTTTCTGTCAAAATTCACTTCTTGGCCTTGAATGATAAAGACAAGACTGAATTGTGTCCTCCGTTTTATTTAAATACATACGTATGCCAATGCTTTTCCTGTTTCAGAAGTCCTTTCCTCAAATTCTATGAAATATGTGAAAGAGGGAAGGTAATCTACACAGAAATGTAGAGATTACAATAATATGCCCGGTGGAAAATATGGTTCTTTAATGAAGCGATTCTTCTTCGTGTGAAGGTCGTGGGATTGGGGAGGGGTTGGGCCAAGATGGCCAGAAGCGCAGATGCCAGAATCACACGAGCGCACGGAATACCCCTCCAGAGCCGCGCGGGGATCCTGGCAGGAATCGGAGACCTGGCGTAGCAAAGCGAGAAGCTTCACACCAAACAGCCCCCACCAGGGCAGTGCCACACGGGAGAAATCGTGCCCACTCGGGAGAGGGCACCCGGGTGGGTCTGTGCTTCGCACCCCGACAGCACGTGTCCGCTCTGGGCAGACTCCAGGTCCGCCCCACAGGCTGGCCCAGCCCCTGAGGGAGCCCAGAACTGTGCCAGAGGCCGGAGCGCCTTGCTGTGCACCACGGGGCCGCTGGGCCTGGGCTCAGGGCCATGCTCGGGCTGAGGAGCCCGTGACTGACCCACCCGAGCTCCGGCTCCATGGCCACCGGAGCAGCCCGGGCTCACCAGGCGGCGGTGGCCCTGGGCACCTGCACTGCACAGACGCAGACGCAGACACGGAGACGCCAGGCGAGGCCCCAACCCGGAGGGCCCACGGGAAGCTCGGCACGGGCCGGGTGGAGGAGCAGCCAGCCTGCCAGGGGCCAGCGAGCGTGTCCTCCACGGATGAGGACACTGACCGCGGCCGCAGGGGTCAGACGTCTTCAGGGATGTGACAGGAGACGGTGCTAGGGACAGGCGGGAGAAGTGAGGCCATTCAAGCACCTGCTTAGGGAAGCTCAGAGGACTTCGAAAAGAATGGAAACAATTCAAAGAAATGAGGAAATCGTACATGTCCAGGATCAAAATTTAACAAATAACAATAAAAATTTCAGTGCTGAAAACACCATATCATATTAAAAATGCGAGGAGAATGCATCACAGTGGATTGGATCATGCTGAGAAAAAATAGATAAATTCACCAGGGTGTTACTGGGGGGCCTGGGATGTAGCTCAGGGGTACCATGTTTGTCTTGCAAGCTCCAGGTCCTGATTAGATCCCCAGCTCTGCAAAACACACTCACACACACACACACACACACACACAATGGGTTACTTGAAAATGCAATATTTTTTTATATCTGGGCATTCAAATTTCATACGTTCAACAAATCATAGATGAGAAGTATTTAGGGGAGATGCGTTTGGACTGAATATGTACAGATGTTTTTATTATTTCCTAAGCAGTATGGCTCCAGCTCTCATTTATAGTCTGTTAGGCCTTACAAACAATCTAGAGATGGTAATAAAACCCGTGGGAGGCTGTGTGTGGCTACACGCAGATGTTGCCCGTTTTCTCTAAGGACCGGAACATCTGGAGATGCGGGTACTTGGGGTACACTGGACGTGGAGGAGAGCCCAGAGCTGGGGCGACCACAGTGAGCCTCCAGCTCACATTCGCACAACCGCTACCAAGTGGCCCCGTTTCCTTTAAAGCTCCGGAAAACTCAGAGAGAAGGGAATGCTTTCAACTCGTTTTACGAGGCCGGCATTGGCTGGATAGAAAGAGCGGTAAAAGATGTGACCGAGAAAGCAAGCCGCGGGCCAGGGTCCCCGGCTGGCACAGGTGCCCACAGCATCGGCGAGACACGCGCAGCCCCAGGTCAGCAGCGCAGCGGCACAGTGCTCGCCGTGACCGCGGGGCTGGGCTCGGGCTGCGGGCACCTGAGGCTCGCAGAGTAACCGGCCCGGGCCGGCCCAGCGCAAGGCAAACCCGCCGCGCGTCTCCCGGGCGAGCAGCAGGAGGGGTGTGGAGTCAGTGACCTTCTGCTGGGAAAATCTTTCCATTAGGCAGACAAGGAAGTTCTTCAGCCCGACAAAGTGCAAAACCTCAGAAAACGTTCTTAACGGAGAAAAACTGAAAATATTCTCCTGATACAAAGTACTAAGCTCTTTCATGCAGTGTAGTGCTGGCAATCGTGTCGATAGTGATCAGTCAAATAAATAGAAATAAATAGAATAGAAATAAACAGAAATAAAAAGACGTCTGTGATGCCTTGTGTTTAGATGTCCCCAAGCCTCATGTACTTACAGGTGGGGTCTGTGGGAGTGATACTGCAGATTCGAAACTGAGAGAAGAAAACTGGAGAGTTTTATTATTATTGTTATTAATATTATTATTATTATTATTATTAAGAAAGGCTCGCCCAGGTAACCGAAGTCAGCCTCTGGTCTCATTATCTAGCTCAGGCTGGCCTCAAACCCACAGCAACCCCCGCAGCCTCCAGAGGGCTGGCACCACAGGCAGGCACTGCCATCCCTGGCACCCCTGGAGCTTTGATCTGTGTGTGCCCTTGAGCGTGCACCATGACAGGGTCCAGAGACGTGGGCGATGCGTTGAAGGTGTGACTGTCTGTTTTGTCCTGGGAAGAAGTGACAGGTGTTTAGAGGACATAAATGTTTCTATATGTGTAATTATTCAGGGTCGGACACGTACACTTTACTACATAGAAAAATCGCAGCTTTTGGTAGGGGCTCATTTCAGTCCAAAGTGTTTATTCATCAGAACGGTAACTACTGCCCATGAGCTGACATTGAAAATGGGCTAATGAGAGACCATCTCGCTTGGCAAAGGGTCAGAGGGACTCGTGGCCTAAAGTGCACGAAGAAATGGCAGGACCTGCACAGCCTTCAGTTTTCTTAAAGAAAGAAAACTACCAACACTAGCTAAGTCATTACCCCTCGTTGATTTGCAATGAGCTGCACTAAAATCCTAAAAATAAGTTACATTTTACATCGATGTCAAATCCATGAAGACTCCTTTTACTTTAGTAGCTCAATAGCAGCTCCATTTAAAAAATGTAAAAATAATTGTTTTGGTATTATACTGTGATTTTGCATTTCATTTTATTTCCTAACGTTTTGGACCTCCCCATGTCTTGAGATTGCTAGTTTACATTGGCTGGTTCTGCTGCTCATGAGTTATTCTCCTGTTACTTCCATTCTCAGCCCTGCCGAGCTATGAGTGACCTGTCTGCTCCATTCTGTGTCTCACGCCGAGAGCCTGGGCTGGGCCGGGGTAGGTGTAAATGTGCCAAAGTCCCGGAGCCTTCGTCGCCCCGTGACCTGGGAGACGGCAGCTCAGAATCAGAGACTGGAAAACGTAGGATCTGCGGGTCACCAGGGAGGATACATGCGGAGTCGCTCAGAACCGCCTAACTGAAGTCGTGTTGAAACAGGACTAGGGTCGGTGTTTTACTGGACCTGTTGCTGGTATTAGTTTGATTTATTATAGGAGGACGTCAAGGATCAAAGCTGTGTAAGTGCAGCGAGCTGAAAGCACATCCATCAGGCTTGCAAATAGCACTGTACGTACTCCTTGCTTTGTCATGTGCCCTGCGCAGCTTGTAAAGTGATATTTTCAGACAGTAACAAAGCTGATCCACACGGCAGAGGAGAAGGTCATGTGGCGTTCACTTTCTATTCCCTGGCTTTGCTGCAACGTGTTACTAGCCTGACACGCTTGACATCTTGGCATTATTCATGACAAATATTCCTAGGTATTGCGTTTAATGTAGGGTATGGGTTAAGAACAGACAGTAGATACTAGAATTTGAGATTTTTTTTTACAGTTAATCTAAAATGAAAATAGCATACTTGATGAAAGGGAATTTTCAGGATTTAGGAGTTTCATACATTACGTGGATTATGCTCAGTGTCGTGTCACACAGCTTGACTCCAGGGAGGACATGAGTGATACTGTGTGCTCACTGACACCTGCGGTGCAGCACGGAGTGGGCAGCGGGAGAAGGCACAGGGGCGCGGGGGGGCTTCTGATGGAGACGCCCACACGGTCCCGGAAGACGCGAGGCCGGGGCGGAAGCCAGCGCTGAGCCGGAACAGGCCCAAGCTCTGAGCCCCAAGTGCTGGCTGTTCTTCCATCCTGCCCGCGTCTCTATTCTGTACGGATGGTGGCGTCTGGGGACCGCCAGTGTCCTGTTGCTGGGAGAAGATTACGGAGAGGTAGGCAGCTTCACACAGCACACTTCCAAAGAATTAAGGAAAATCTAGTTATCGGCAAATCAATCCAAGAATGGAAATATACATCCGAAGCAAGTCTTCCATATCTTGGCCTCTTGAAATACACTAGGAAACAGGATTTTATAACTTTTCTCATATCTGGAACCTTTTTATGTGCATGTTGATGTTACCTATCTTATCACAGGTCTCTGGACCATCATTCAAAGTCCTGGTCCTGTGAATACACGAAGCTCTCTCTACTGGGTCACACTTTAGTAGTGACTTTAACTAGTCCTCCCTCCCCCCTCGGCCCTGCCGCCGGCACACGGCTACCACATGTGTGATCAAGTACAATTGCCCCCAGGGCCATCAGCACGGCAGCCAGCTAAATGGTCAAGGGGGTCGTCTGAATTCAGAGATTCCTCCTGCAGAGAACCTCTTTGCTAGGACGTGTAGTATTGTTTTGCTGTTTTATTTGTGTTTTCTATTTCATGGGAGAACTTTCCATAGAACAGAAGAAACTGGAGAAGGGTGTAGCTAGTGCGGGATGTTAGACATCAGGGGGCGTTTGCTGCGGAGGGACGGAGCGGCCCATCGTGCGAGCATGAAAGTGTAAGTGCGCTGCTCTGGTGTGCGTCGGAGAGGCCGCCGCTCCTGCGGGGAGACGCGTGTGCAAGCAGACCCCAGGCGCGAGCTGCTGCCTCTGCCTCGTCGGCACAAGGGCAGGTTCTGGGCCAGGACCTTCTGTCCGCGGGGGAGGCCGCAGCGAGAGGAGCCAGGGTCGGCGGGAGCCCGTGCCCTCTCCCTGCGTGGGACTCCCCTCCTGGCTGCACACTGTGCATTGTGCAATGGTTCATCCGCTGTTGTCTGACGAGCTTACATCCCCTTGGAGCGGCGCCGAGACCTGCGTCCTAGGGCCTCGGCGGCCGTGCCCGGCCGTGTCCTCGGAGGACATTAATGTGTCCAGGGCATTTGTGACGAGTTTTAGACTGTTTTGCATGTCTGTTTGTTTTGCTGCGGGTCGCTTTTCATTTTTATGATAAAGTCACAGGCGGTGTCTACAGATTAACACATTCCGTTGCAACGTTTGCACGCACGCGTGTGACGTGCTATGGCGTGTCCCTCGCCCAGCCCCTTCTTCTCTGTCCCGCAGCGTACTCGCAGGAGGAGCCTGGCACCTCGCGTCTCCCTGGCGGCCTTTCCTTCACAGGGGCCCCACGCGCCCCGCTCCTCCGGGCTGCACACACTCCGCGTTTCCGTCCTGTCCTCCACCGAGAGTCTCCCGGGAAGATCCCGCCATGTTTGCTCTTTTCCGTTTTCTCAGTAGCTGTGCTGGCTGCGGTGAGAGGGGCCCGGTGAGCACCTCACGTGCGTTGCTGTGGTGGCTAAAGTGGAGAGCGTTTTTCGCATCGCTCATGGGCTGTGTGTACTTCTGAGGAGTGTGTCTGTCCGGTTCATCCACCCACACGTGGATTTCGCTCAGGTGGTACCGCGCCTACCTTACAAACACATGGCTGGGGATCAATCCCCAGTACCAAATACATGCACACACATATATACATACAGATACAGGCGTATGAAGTAGTCATAGGGTTGCTAAGGAAGTTCCGAGGATCCCAGTGGTGCTGTGTTTGCCTTAGCAATCCTTCAAGAGTAGTTGAGGGAAATCATTTGGGTCAGAACAGCCAGAGTTGGCTGGAAAAGGCAGAGAGACGAGCCTGCAGCCTGTGCAGGTAAAAGGCCCTGAAGATTTATCAGCAGCTCTCACGGGACACGAGCGAGGAAACACAGGGTCCTGCAGGCAAGGAAATGTCTCTGTGGCCCTGGAAATTGGCAGCTGGATTTGCAGCTCTGAGAAATGACACTATGAATTTAGAAAACACTAGTGGTCAATAATTTTGACCCATTGCCACAGTATAGAAATATATTGAAACAGAACTCTCAAAGTTCAGTGAATATCAGCAGCAGGGTTTATTTCCAAGTAATAAAGCTACATCTGAATTCTGGCTTGGTTGAGATGCAGGCTGAAGAAGATCTTTATCACTCCTAAAATGTGCACCATCCACAAAAATGGCAATCAATACACTTCTTGTGAGGGGCCAGGTAGAAGGTGCCTCAGGCTCCAGGGAAGCCGAGCAGTCAGCCAGGACGAGGCGCGCAGCTGCGCCTAACGGGGTCAGCGGGAAAGGTGCAGGCGGAGTGGTTACAATTGCGTTTGTCTCTTTAGTGGGGAAGCCTGCAGTGGGTGGGTGACCCCCGCAGCCATCACAGGAGCCCGCTACCTTCCAAAGCCCATCTCTGAATCCAGGGGACTTTGGGGACTCTTCATACATGAACCGTAGGACTCGGGTAACTCATACATGTCAGGTTTCTTTGTGAAATAAAAGTAATAAATATTTGTGTTGATTCTAAACGAAATTGTGATAGAATGACATAGTTTTGTAACAAAAGGAGACTCTTACCTGACTTACTGGAGGGATAAATGGACATTTGAAAAAGGGACTATAGAAAACCACTGTCCTAGGTTAGGTTATTTAAATGATATTTAAATGATAGATTTTAAAAAGAAAAGACGATGTAGTTATTCTGTATCACACAAAGTGATAGTTAAGACCAAGATTGTACGTGGCAACTTCCTGAGATTAGAAAAAAATCTGTGCATATAAATAGTATAAAAGTATAAGGTGAAGATGGACATATTTTTGAGAAATGTGGAATTTGAAACCGTAAGGCAGGTTCCTATGTAATTTATCAAAGTTCCGCTAGATGGCAGACAAAAGCCAGTGTTAAATGCATTGAGGGCGAAAAGGGAAAAGTAAATTGTTCTTTATTGGAATCTAGACCTCTAACTTCGACATAATCAGCTGACTTACTTATATAACTCCCATAATTAATTTAATATATGTATATATATTTCACATCAATTCCTAAACACTTTTTTAGCGGGACTCATGGCTTATGCTCTTTTTTTTTTTTTTTTTTTTGAGAGAGAGAGAGTCTCTCTTTGTAGTTTAGGCTGGCTCTGAGCTCACTATGGAGCCCAGGCAAGCCTCGAACTCAGCAATCCTCCTGCCTATGCCTCCTGAGTGCTGGGATTACAGGCGTGAGGCACCATGCCCGGCCTATGCTCATTTTTATAGGGGAATTTCTCTGCTATGGGGGAAAAGTCATAGAAAGACGGGTCCTGGTGGTGCCTGGATGCTCACAGAGGAGTGACCGGAGATGTCCAGTCCCAGGCCATCCGGCCATGCAGCGTGGACAGCACGCAGCCCTGCGCTGCTCCCGGGTGGGCTTGGGGAGCCGGGCGGACAAACGCTTCGGCAGCTGGAGAGCACCACACCAGAGCTGCCGGCTGCCCCGGCGGACACGTGGCTGGGGCCCGAATCCTTGGCACGTCTGCCAGTCTCTCTGCCCTGCGAGTCGCCAGGGTGCACTTTTACTCTGGCTACAGCCCTCGCTCGGCTCGTGTAAGAGGAAACTTTTCAGGGCCACCTCACTTTTAAATCCGTGTGGCAGAAGCTAGATAGTGTCTCGCTTGTCCCTCACCTCGTCCGCGGGGCCCTGCTCCGGGGCTGTGAGTCTCTCCTGGCACAATCCCGCCACTTAGAGCGCAGGGTCTGTCTGGCCCAACACTCACGCCCTCGGGCAGGAGGGCAGAGGCCTCTCCGGCGGTCACGTGCTGCCTGAGATCAAACCGCCCGCCGCAGTCTGAGGCTGTGTCGTTACGACTCAACCCCCTCCCACGGTGAGAGGGGCTGGAGGAGACGTTTGTCACCGGGCGCGTGAGCGCGACGGAAGGTGCTCAGCAGCCGAGGCTGCAGCCCAGCTTCCGGGTGACCAGGAGCGGCTGGCTGGTCAGGTGCCCGGGTCAAAGGCGCTGCAGACATTTCATGCGGAAGGAGGCGAACTGTTCCTTCAATTTTGAATTCCAAAGTAACCAAACATATATTGGCCACTGTCAGATGGACACCGAAACCTCCCTCCATCCTTCCAGCTCGACACCATCATGGAGAATCGCGGTATCGGCGCGAGGAGGAGGAGGGGGGCGTCTCTGACTCGGCCTCTGCGTTCTCCTCGGTGCGCCCTGCGCTTCGGGGCTCTGCGCCTCGTCCTCCCGCAGCTCTGCCTCCTGGACTTGCCCTCGCTCAGAGGAGCCAAGGCCTGGCGAGTCCGGAGAAGACAGCACTCCTCCCGAAGGAGAGCGTCAGGCGGGACGGGCAGGGGCAGAGGCCGAGACATCCCCCGGCGGAGAGGGCAGGAGCCACAGGCCGCGCCCTCCACTGGCAGCACTTGCGTTTGGCAGTGTGCAGGGGGCTCGAGGACCCGGCCAGAACAGCAGTATCTGTCCTACCAACCAGTTCGCGCCAATTTAAGGAGACCCCCCCCCCCCGTTATCTAACAGTGACATTGAAGGGAGTCAGCGCTGCACTGTTTAAACAGAGGGAACAATCCGAGTGGACTCAGTTAATCGAAGCTTATTCGTTGAATACCTGCTCCAGGTGGAGCCATCCTGACAGCTACAGACAGAGACAAATCTAAGGAAGTCTCCAAGGAGATGGTTTTCTAATTAGCAAGATAAGATAATTACAGAAGAAACTTAATAATAGGGTAGATAAGTGTCTGAATTGAGTGTGTTAAGATATACTATAACCCAGTAGGAAATAATCCACCTAAATAGTTTCTGTTGCTACATTCAAAACTATTTCTGCAAGTGTGGCTCCTGTGAATGGGCGGGACGCGCGAAACCGGAAGCCAAAGGTCAGAGGAAACCAGGGCCAATTGTGCGCGTGAGAAAGTCTCCAAATCTGTGGCCTACAGGATGAGCACTGTGCTTACTAGAAAAACCGTGTTCAAGATTTTTGTTTGATACATTGTAGCTGCTCCTACTGTAAACACCACGGGACATTTATAGAGTTGCCTCTGAAGTTTTAAGGCAATAGCACTTTCAAAATTTTCATGTGACCTGTGGAAAAACACTGTATTAAATCTGATTACAGGGCATCAAGTACAACTGGACCAGTTATTTCTTACTCTTTTTTTTCTTATTTCTTTTAAGGCTCAACTTGATAATTTTGTTCAATAAAAATTGTACTACATTAAGATTTACACAAAAAAAATGTTAATAGAAAAAACTAACTTGGAGGTGAAGTGGAAGGGAAAGAAATCTGTTATGCTCTCTGTCTTGTCCCTGTCCTCGTTTTCCTGGGGCCAACAGCTCCTTCCGGTCCTCAGCGGGCAACCAGAGGAAGCCAAGCGGCCCCGACTGAGTGGCATCAAAGACAACACCCAAAAATGGCAACCCGGTGCTGTGTGTCCTCGCTGGCAGGACAGAGCCTCAGCCCAGTCAGGCCGAGAAACTGGCAGCAACGGGAAGACTCAGGAAAGTGAGTTATCAGGGGTGTGAGAGCAGAAGTCTTTAAGCAAAATGGAAACACTGACGGAAGAACGGGCGGCATCAGGTACCAGCCTCAGCTTCTGCTGGAGCTGGAGGTTGGCAAAAGTGGGCTGAAGAGTTGGGGAGGAGCAGGAAGGAGTCTAGGGCATGACCGGTACTTCTGAGGGCAAGTGTGCCCTGCTGGACGGCAGGGACGGGCAAGTGGAGCGCGTTTCTGGAAGATCACCGAGCTACAGGGCCGAGAGCGGGTGGGCGGGAACCGTAGCACCTTTGAGGACCTGAGCTGAGACGATGCAATTTGAGATGAAAAAGAAAAACAAACAAACAAAAAAACTGGTCTCCAGGAACAAGCAGGAAAGAGAATTGACGGGACTGGAGGACAGATTCGCAAGATGCAGACGGCCAAGCCGGTCGGGTCTGGCACTGCCCACACGGCCACACAGGTGCAGCCTCAGAGATCTGTAAGTCGGTGCGAGGTGACGTGCTCATCTCAGGGGCGCAGCTCTCCAGGGATACGGACTGGGCGAGTGGAGAGGGAGAGAAAGGAAGTCATGGCACGACGGGCCCCCTCTGCGGGGCAGGCGCAGAGAGACGTGTCGGGAGGTCTGAACACAACCCAGGCGCCCGTGGAGCCAGCAAGCCAAGGAGAGGCTTCCCGAGACACCAGAGACGTGGAGAACAGTCACAGGAGCAGCCGGGCTGTGCAGAGAGGGCAGGCTCCGGTCTGACCCACAGGGCAGGGCGGCCAGAGGGACCGAGGACTCAGCCCTTTCCAAGGGGCCGCCCTGGAGGGTTCATGGCGCAGGTAGCGGGAAAGCTCGGCGGGTGGGCGGGTGTGGCTGGTGTCCGCTGGCTGCAGGGCGCCATGCTGCGGCCAGTGTCCCTGCGCTGCTGGGAAGGCCCTGGGCGTGCCGAGCACTGGCGCCCGAGCACGCGCTCCGGCTCCTCTCGGCTCCTCGCAGTCCTGCACGCGCCTGTCTCCCTCCCTCGTGAGCAAGGCTGGGATCCCCGGGATGGCCCGGCCTGTGCCAGGGAGAGGCGTGCCAGGGAGAGGCCGCCCTGGCTGGGGAGCGCGAGAGCTTCGCTTTGGGCAGCAGGCGGGAGCAGCCTGGCCTCGCCGAGCCGGAGAGTCCCCGGGCCCGTTCTTGGCGCCCAGAGGAGGCCACGCCGCGGTCTGCAGGCTCGGGCCGGGAAAGACAGGCTCTGGGATGAGTTTCAGGGCTCGAGTGGGGCTTCACTTGTTATTTCGTGGTCAGTGGACACAGCTCTCTCTGTGTCACACATTCCCGTCCACGACTTCCCATCGCCTCGCCTGAGTGTCAGGGAGACAGAGCTGCTCTGGAATCCATGGGCACTGGTATTATGATCCCCTGGGGCCGCTGCTCCCCAAGATGAGCCCGTGGGACACCCCACTTTTTCTGCATTAAGCTCATTTGAACTTTTTTTGATTGGAATGACTGCTTGCAGTGGCATTTCAATTGAGTAAGAACAAAGAACTCACTCCACTCGAAATGACAGTTCACTTGAAGAATAAAAGAAAATTCAATATCTTGAGAAAATAGAAAATGAATCTAATTTGAAGTTCAGACGTGGAATTTCACTTTGTTCAAACACCGGTCGAGCCCCTCTCGTGCTGCACAGCCTCTCTGCCATCGGGCACAAAGCTGCCTTTGTGAGAACGTCCCTCCCCCACTGGGACTCCGAGGGTCGGTTGGTTCAAGTTACCAGAATGGTGGATCCACCAAAATTCATGTCTCATTCTTTGGGAAACCATCAGCATGTTTGTTTGTTTGTTTGTTTGTTTGTTTGTTTGTTTGTTTGTTTGTTTTTTGAGACAGGGTCTCACTTTGTAGTTCAGGCTGGCCCTGAGCTCACTAGGTAGCCCAGGCAAGCCTTGAACTCAGCAATCCTCTTGCCTCTGCCTCCCGAGTGCTGGGATTACAGGCGTGAGCCACCACGCCCGGCACTGTGGTATGTGGTATTGATTGCTGGTTGGCGTGAGTCACCATGCCCAGCCTGTATGTGGTTACTGGGATCAAACTCAGGGCCTTGAGCTTGCGAGGCAGCTGCCGGAACCACTGAGCTAAATCTCCGGCACCATCAGAGTGTTTTGATAGAGAACATAATAGTCCCATGTAGAAGGGAATTCTCCCAACGCAACTCCAGCTAACCTTGTACCAAAATGGTGAAGGTTTTCTGTGAAAGCCCAGCCCAAGGCGAGGCTGTCTTTCTGCTCCCCGCTCAGCATCGCCTTGGGAACTAGAGGCAGGAGAGCTGGACAAGGGACAAGAGTGTCTGATCCGGAAGAGCGTCTGATCCGGAAGAGGCACAGAGCTCCGCCTGCGGACAATGCAGTGCTTCAAAAACCCTGAAGACTTCACTGAAAGCCGTCGGGACTAATAAATATGGTAAAACTATAGGCCACAAAACCAACATAAAAGTCAGTTATGTTTCTTTTTTCTCCCTATCAAGATCCAATAAAGCATTTATCTTCTTTTGTTAACTTGCTTTTAATACATTGATCTTAAAATTTTTATTTAGCAAATAGTTAAATATATGTATAGGATACACAGTGGTATTTTGAAATCTATGTGCATTGTGGAATGATTAAATCCAGATATTGAACATACTCGTCCCAAAATGAGATTAAGGAAAAAAGTAGAACTAGATAAGTGAAATTATATCAGACTAAGCAATTCTGCACAACAAAGAGGAACAGAATGAAGATGCTACACACATATCAGGAGGACATGGTTATATCTGTCTGACGTATTTATCTGACAAGGATGCAGTATCCACAGTATATTAGTAAATCCAAAAACTCGGTAGCAAATCCATAACAATTTTAAGGAAAAAATAAAAATTATTTGGCAAGCGCAGTGAAGCACTTTAGAGCCCCAGTTGCTGTGTGGCCTCCGAATTCCCAGGTGCGGGAACAGACTCGCTGGGGACGATCTGTCCACGCTGTCTTCTCGGCTCTTCCCTGACGCTCTTGTCTTCAGACACTGATTTCTCAGTAAGGCTATGGGTTTAAATTTTCCCTAGAAGCACCAGCCAGGGAAATTTACATTTCCCCTCGAAGCGGTGTTTTTTCAGTAACACTAAAGAAAAATGCCAGTAATCTGGGAGGATTTCCAGAATCCAAGTCTGGTGCTGGTCACAGCCGTCAGGTCCGTGCTCACAGCGAGAGTCCACAAATGCCGCAAGCGTGACGGATGGCGGTGTCGCGCCTGTGGCGTCTTTACATCCGTTATTACGGAGCCGCTCTGGATGACAGCTGCACTTCCCGTGTGGACTCACCAGCCTCCTCTGTGGGCATCGTGTGGACTCAGCGTCCGTCCTCGGCGTCCCTGAGGCGCCCTTTGGCTCCCGCTGGCCCGGGGCCCTGCAGGGTTCAGCATCCCAAGCCCCGCCTTGCCAGGCACACCCACCGCTGCCCCGCCAGCCTCTCCAGCGTCTCCTCAGGCCACTGTCCCTCTGTGGCCTTGCGTCTGGCTGCGAGACTTGGGGAACCAGGAATCAGCCCCAGAACTGCTGGACGTTTCTCACCGGCACCTGGGATGCGGCTCTGCTTGGAGGACCATGCTTCCAGCGCCTCCAAACCGAGGCGCGCGCAGGCCTCAGGGTCCAGCCCGCAGGGGCCAGGCCTGTTGTCCTTAGGCTGCACACAGCTAGGATTTAGAAATCCTCATTTTTTTCCCCTCCTGTACCAGTCACTGCCATTTTCTCTATTTTATCCATTGACCAGTGGAGATAATAAGACTAAGTGGAACTTAAGAACTGTCTTGTTACAGGACTAAAACACGAACTAAAAGAGTCTTGGAGCAATAAAGAGGCTGCCTCACTTGACAAGGCCTGTTCCCCTTGGACGTGACCCATGTGTACGTGGCCAGAAACAATTCTCCAGAACATGGGCTTGGAATTTTTACTTCTGAAGCCTATTGCTAATGGTATTTATCCAAAGTCAGGAGGGAAAAAAAAGAAGGACTCTGAGAATGACTGCGCCTGGCCGGCGAGAGTGCACAAGATTATACAGGCCGCTGCACCGCGGGATTCTTCAAGCATGAGCAAACGGCAGTGTGGACCAGCGCGCGCTCAGGGAGAGGGACGTCAGCGCGGCTCTTCCCGCTGGGCTGCGTGGGGCGCGCGCTCCACAGGCTTGGAGAACACGCCCTTGTGAGGACGGCACCCTGACGGGCCCACTGCTCATGCATATGCATGAGCCAGCAGGCTGCCGATGGCTTCGATTTGCTCTATGGTCTGAGGCATTATCACCTGTGCTGACGCTCTGGGGACGCAGTTCAACAGAGCAGGTCTTTGATGGACTGAATCAGGTTATGGGTTCACCAGCTAACGAGCATCAATTTCAACTTACAATTTTTACTCGGCTCAAAAAGTAATGCAAAATTAGTAATCTCCTTGGCATTGACACAGCAGCTGGCTAACATTATCATGCAAGAGCCTACATGCACAGGGAATCTGAAAGAAAGGCATGCAGAAGTGTATTTAATTTCTTCTAAAAAATAAAAATGAAAAGCTGTTGGTGCTAATCACCGAGTGAAAGAGATTTTTTTCCTATGTGTTTCTTGAATCACTGGAAACATAAAGAAATGTTGAAAGCACAAGACGAGATCATAGTGTATCCTTGCCTTTCAGTAACACAGCTGAGACCACTTCACCTTTCAGCCACAAAAAAGGGGAAGATTCTAATGCTCCTCTTGTGCTGAGGCGCCGGCGTGGGGGCTTTGCTGCCCACCTCAGAGCTGGGTCGGCTCCCAGAGCAGAGTATACTGAACTCTGTCACCCGCGTGTGGAGGAGCTTGAATTCTCACATGCAAGGCTGTCTCCATGGCCGTCAGGGGGCCAGCTGCAGTGAATGATTGTTCTGAATTTCACAACGCTCTCACCTTTCCAGGAGGTGTCACCTGTGGCCTGAGGGCCACACTATCTCCACGTCTGGTGCCTGGTGCTGGGTCACCACTCACTCCGAGCAGTGGTGCTTGGACAGTGGCCTTCAAATGGCGCCTGTGGCTGCAAATCGACAAGGACGATGATGCGTCAGAGTCCAGCCTCCTCCCAAATTCAGAGGGGATCATTTCAGAGAGGAGAGACGGGGCGCCTCGTGTGGGACACACCACAGAAGGTCTGCAGCCGTGTGAGCAGGCTGAGCCTGAGTGACACGAGCGTTACAATTCTCTCACGGGAATCTTAAATGTAAGTACACCTGCATAATATGCTTAGATATCATATACCCTTGATATATAAAATGCTTACCATAGAAATCAGTATAAATATAGTTAGCCCTGAAAGAGTCAAAGGCAACGTGTTACAGCGACCCACGCACACCCACGTTTACAGCGGCACAGCTCACAACAGCTCACTCTGAGGAGCAGCCTGCACGTCCATCGACAGAAGAGCAGATCAAGAAAACGTGACACTGAAGCACAGGCAGCATGAGCTGCTGTGAAGAAGCGTAGACTTGGTCCTTTGTAGGAAAATGGCCGCACCTTGATAGCATGAAGTTAAGAGAGATAAATCAGACACAGAAGCCAAGCCCTGCATGCTTTCTCTGCCACGATATAAATACTAAGCAACACAGCGGCTAGCTGCTAGGAAGTGAGGAGACAGAGCTTGGTCCGATAGGAAGCGATGTGGGTCGAGGGGCCGGGGAGGGCGTGAGATGGAAAGAAGATGTTCTGCGTAAGAGCAGCTCACACGAGGCCCTTAACCATGTACCGTAAACACGGACTAGCAAAAGAAGAAAAGAAAGAAAACTTAGGAAAAAGAAATCTAAATTTTAAGCATACTTAATACATATAGGTAAGAGGGAAAGTTAAATTAATCAATATGACATGAGCTCGCAAGGAATCATAAATAATGAAAATAAAATCCCATGTGCCACTTTAAAGAAGTCCAGCCCGCCTCTGAGTAGAAGTGCATACACTAACGCGTGGAAACAGCTCAGATGTGTGTCAGCGGCTAAGTGGATAAACTACGAGTCATGCGCCCATATCACAGAATGCGATTAGTGACTCGTACAGGGTGAAGCTCCCACGGGCTCCCACGCGAGAACATGTGGAAGAGGTTTGCGAAGTGAAGAAATCAGCCACAATGGGCTCAGGCGACGTGATCCATCCGCAGGCAAAATCCAGCAGAACCCAGACCGCACTCCCTGGGCTGACGGTGAGGAGGAGGGTGGGGAGCACAGCTGAGCCCGTGGCGTGGGGCTGTGCTCACACACGCCAGGGACATGGAAGACTATTCAACGCGTGTGCGAACGCAGAGAATCGGTGCCCAGGAAAGCGACTCCCCCAGAAGCAACTCCTGTCACGCGTTCTTTCCACTGTGTCACGCAATTTGGCACAACGATCAGGCGATCCTCATGTGTCCACATCGGATGAACAGAGTGGGGAGGAGTTTTAAGCTCCTACTTTCTAATTCCTTTTAATCTTTAGGAAATTCTGACTCCTTGGATACTTTGAATAGCCCTTCCCATTTTTTTTTTTTTTTTGAGATAGGGTCTCGCTTTGTAGTTCAGGCCGGCTCTGAGCTCACTATGTAGCCCAGGCAAGCCTCGAACTCAGCAATCCTCCTGTCTCTGCCTCCCGAGTGCTGGGATGACAGGCGTGAGCCACCACGCCCGGCACTGTGGTATGTGGTATTGATGGCTGGTGGGCGTGAGTGAGTCTCTGTGCCCAACATTTTATGTGGTCACCAGGGATTGAACTCAGGACCTTGTGCTTACGAGGCAGGCTCCAGAATCACTGAGCTAACCCTCCGGCCCCCATTTTTTTTAAACAAGGACTCTGATTCTCTTTTTTAAGCTGGCAAGGCCCATCTATTTTGTTTTAGAGTCTGAAGAACTGCTTCCCAGCTTGCCTTCATCTTTTCTGGTTGCAGAACTCGAAACTGTGTCTGTCACGCGGAAGGCCTGCTAAAGACTGAACCCGTTCTCCTCTACCGCTGGTGACACAGCGACAGACCCGCGGCCCCTCAAGCCCAAGTCAGCCGAGCTGCCTGCCACGCGCTGGAGTCGAGAGAGGACGGAGCGGGAGACTCATCGCTACCGAGTTCAAGACTTAAAGGGCAGATCTCTCATTTCTAAACAACTGCGTGTCACAACAAAATGCTGCACCTATCACACAAGAGTGTTTTCAAAAGCTTTAAAATAACAGGAGCGACCCTTGGGATGCCAGCCTGCAGCCCATCGAGACCGCCGAGAAACACGGTGCCCCTGGGGTCAGGCTCCGTGCAGGGCTCGGCTGGGTCCGCGGCCCGCGCACGGCACGCCCGGGACTCGGCGGGGAGGGCGGAGAACCAGCCTCTTCCGCTCCCGGGACGCCCCCTCTTCCCTCCTGCCAGCCGCTCGTCTCTTCTCATCGCCCAGAATGAGCTTCCGGAGGGCACTGAGCCCGAACCCATTGCTCTGGGCATCGGGGAGGAGGCGCCGCCCCGGGGAGCGGATCACAGGGCGCACAGACGTGGCCCCCGGTCCTTCCACTCCGCCACCCGCCGGCTCCTCACGTCCCCGTGACCCCGCTCGTCACCCGCGCTCGTGGCCGAGCGTCGGTCCATCTGGCCCTCCCGGTGGCTTTCTGCCCACCCCCGTGAGTCCTCACAGCCCCCAGCAGGGGGCCCGCACCCCCGGGCTTCCGCTCTGCCCGCTCCCCCACCCCCAGGTCAAACTCTGGTGCCCGGTGGCACGCGTCCCGGGGCCGTGGTCCTCAGTCTACTTCCCGCTGTTCCCGCACGGCCTTTGTGCTGCCCCGCGTTACACACTCTGCTGTGGCTAGAGATGAAAGTCACAGCGTGTTCTTGGAATTCTTACATGGGGGCCCTGGGATTTAGCTCGGTGGTCCCGGCGCCTGCCTCGCAAGCACAAGGTCCCTGGTTTGATCCAGTCACCACATACAATACTGAGCATGATGACTCACGCCCACCAGCAGTCAGTACCACACACACCACAGTGCCGGGCGTCGTGGCCCACGCCTGTCATCCCAGCGCTCGGGAAGCAGAGGCAGGAGGATTGCTGAGCTCGAGCCTTGCTTGGGCTACACAGTGAGCTCAGCACGAGCCTGAACTACAAAGTGAGACCCTGTCTCAAAAAAAAAAAAAAAAAGAAAAGAAAGAAATTCTCACATGGTAGCTCTACCAGCAATCTTCTTGTGTCTACAATACAAACTCGGGGGGAGTAAAACTAATTAAACTGAAATACTGTTATGATTTAAATGAATTTCTTATTCTACCACATTTGCATACCAGCTGGTATGTGTGAGTGTGTGTGTGCATACACATGCACACTTGTGTGATAGAAGCAAAAATAAGTAAAATAAAATACTTGGTTCATCTTCTGTCTTGGGAAGGTGACATGAATTTTCACAGCCAGAAAATGGACACCTTAGCATCGTACAAAGCCAGAGCATTTTTCCAACATTGCCTTAAAATTCTGGTCCAATTCAGTATCAAAAGTAAATCTGTATTCTAGAATTCTTTTTTCTTTCTAAACTAACTGATGGAAGCAACCATTTGGTCAGTTGGGCATATCTGCTAAATCAAAACTACTGATTCCTTAGATAGAAAAGCAACATCTTTCAGTCTAACACCATATGAGGTGTAATGAATAACTTAAAATAGTCTAACCAATGTCTTTTCCTTGGCATCCATATGTAAAATATAAAATTAAGTCTAAAACAATGATTTGTGTCCCCATGTGCCATAAGGTACTATGCTTTTCAGATAAATTCAGACAACACTCAGTTGAAACCTAAGAGAAATTGGAGATCACCCAGGGAATTAGTCAGAAAGCCAATGCTTTTCCAGCAGTCTATCTTTATTGGGATTCCAAGTGGGATTTAGGGCTAGAAGTGGGAGCCATTTTGAAAAGCAAGATGAATAATGGAAAAGAAAGAAGCAGAAGCAAAAGATAAAGAAGGGAATAGAAAAGCAACACAGAGAAAACCTCACTAAGAAGAATCTCTGCCAGTCCTGGCTACCCAGACTCGCTCTGTCCCAATCGTCCTTTGTAGGAGAAAGAGACCCAGGCCAAGGTTCACCACGCTTCCTTTTTGATTGAAAATCTGCAAAGTCTGTGAAAGGTCTGGCGAAGCCAGGTGCACCGGGCACCTCGTGTTCATGTTTACTTTGCAAACATATCCAAAAGCACCCTGCAGAGCCAGAGAAGGCCTCTCAATGTCCCCTTGGAAAAAAATCTTAAATCTGAGCTGCTGCTCGGAATTCGTTAAACAGTTCTTTTCTTCTTTTCTAAGAGACCTCTGCTTCGAAAAGGCCATCTGGAAAATATTGGCCTCGTGTTTTCGTATAGGGTGGCGATGCCGTAGCGTGCTAACTGCCTACAGTGAACACAAACCTACCCAGTGGTCACAAACTGACATCAAGACCCTAAATCACGCTGGGCTTCGAGGAGACATATGCGCCGGGATGGGTCCCATTCAATTAGTCTGTTTTAGTTAAACTCCAGAGTGAAGAGGGGCTTAAGCCAATTCTCAACAAGTACACCAGATTGTAGCATCTGGAAGGGAGGCGATCCAAAACAAATTATGTGATCCACATAGTATGCGGCTCTGGTGCGGTCGTCCGACTCCTGAGTGGTGACCAGACCCTGGGTGTGTAGGGTGAACTTTTAACCCAACAAATGACAATTTAGTAAACAACAGCTGCGTGGCCCTTTCACAGTGGAACTATAAAAATTCAAATAAGATGAATTATGTTCACAGTGGTGTTAGCACTTCTAAAACGGCTATTTCTTTTAGTCTGCGGAAAATAAAGTCACAGAATCAAGCTCTTCTTTAGGCCGTAGACCTTGGCTTAGGAAGAAAGGTAAGATTAAGGTCTTTTTTTTCCCCTAACACTGGCCATCTGATTCCCTCTTCAGCACCGTCTCCGACCTTTTCCACAGGAAGAGGCTTCACTTAGAAGGTTCAGCATCGCAGCTCGGAGAACGGAACGAGAAGCCGAAGGGCAAGGTTCAGACATCTGCCCCTGACCCGGCCAGCCCTGCGGTTGTGCCCCAGTCCTGCAGCCTGGGCCACTTTCAGGCGTTACTGAACCTGAAGATTCGGTTACAGCAGATGACACTGCTCGGTCCCTGTGCTTATTGCTTAATGCAGCCTCCGTGGGTCATGACAATAGGCGCGGTAAAACTGGTGATGTAAATAGCTGGAACGACCGAGGCTGCGGGAGTTTATCCATCAGGAGGAAGCTCAGAGCCAGCCAGGCAGCGTGTTCCAGGGAGACTGGTACACTGTCCTAAGAGCCCCTTGGACGATGCCGTTAGGAACAGCTGAGCAGGTGGAAAGGCCCATCACTGACGCATCAGTGTGTCTCGCCTGAGAGCTGGGTGGGCAGCGTAGTAGCTGCCCTGTTCCCTTGTAATCTGAAAAAGGGCGATCGTGGCGTCTCCTTATGAAATGGGACTTGAGGCCCCTGTGGAGCCTGACGTGGAAGCCCACGGTGAGAGAGCAGCTCAGGGGGAGCCCACATGACTCGTGTGGCTCATCTCCGGCCCCTCCCCTTAGTCAGTAAAAACAGTCTTGTTCTTCCTGATTGACACCAATCTGATGATCTTTCCTTTTTCCATTTTTGTGTTTTCTCTTCTTCCCTTTCCACCTCTTCCCTCATGTCTAGTTGGGATCAAAACTACTCCAAAGAAGCCAAACGTGAGAATTTCCTGAGCTTCAGCAGCCAGCAGGGAAGTGAGGTCTTCCGTTCCCAGAAATTGCCTCATTTTATAAGTACGTAATCCTTGCGAATGACATCCATTAATGGTCTGTCCTCGACCGTTAATGTGTCTTAGGTTGGAAACGCAGCCCAAAGCCTAACAGTGAGCTCTGTGTCTTCAAATTCCTGTCCATTTCCAGTTCTGCAGCACTTGTGAAAGTACAGAAGAGGATCTGGGCTTTCTCATTACAGGTTAATCATTCTAAAAACATTATCATTGCTCTGGTAGTCTTACTAATCTGGCGCGTAGCATGTAGATATAGCAGAAGCATAGATGTGTCTCACAGTGATTTGGTCATGTACAAAATAAAAGGGAGGGTTGTGTCCCTGACAGAAGTGAGGTCAGCATCCACCTCGAGGAAACAAACGCAGATCATTAGGAAGAAGGAGGGAAAACTTCCAAGGCCCTAGTTTTTGAAGAGAAACTTACCCGCGATAACTATATAGCTGAACCAGTTCTCAGGCTCTTTCGCAGCTGTTGAGTTGTCTAATCTGCTGCTAAATGCCAGCAGCTACACTGTTTTCCACGTACTCATTAGTCTCATGAACGCTGAGATCATGAGACTATAACATTTCTTTAAAAATAAAGGAACTTGAGCGTCTCTCTCATGGCATATGCAAACCACAAGCCCTGTCCCGGCTGAATGACGCTGCTGAGTGTTTTCGTCTTCGGTCTCAGTGATGGACAAGTTCCTCTTTGCTGACCCCACTCCCATCTGTCATCCTGGGTTCCTCTTTCGGCCCATTGTGCCAGCAACACCGCACAGGTTTCACCCTGGTCAAGGTCACTGCCCAACCAATCAGAACTGATGGGGTCACGGCAAATACCCAAATTACTTCCAAATGGAGGTGCTCGTGGGTGCTGTTAATGAGCTCTGTTTTGTCAGACTTGCTGATGACCTTTGACAACATCTTTCTTCCAGCCTGCCAAGATTTGTCCAATTTTCCTCCCTCTGACATTTAGGTGCCATCTGATACCTAAATGCACATTCGAAAGCAACATGAATAACATGTCCGAAGATGAATTTGCAGCAGTGGTAAAACTGATGGGCCCACTATCCGTCCATTAGCTAAGAAAATATTATACTTGCTTTTCTTTGTAAAGGTCCTGGTTACTGGAGAAGTAGGTGTGAATTTCATGGAGCTGTGGATGTGTCACCACAGCACAGAGACTCCAGCAGAGCAGAAAATCCTAATCCTGAGAAGTCCCAAAGTGCTGCCTTCCTTTGCAATTTCCCTCTGTCCTTGCTGGCCAGTAAATTGCAGTACTGTAGAGTAGGAATATAATGATATCTGGTTACTCTGGTGGTTTGGTGATCTGAAACACTGTCAGATTTTTTATTAAATGGACTCTTCTGATCACCCCTCAACCTTTTACATTAACAGGTTTCTTTTGTGATAGAGTACCCAAATCTCTACATTTAAAATAACAAGACATCAAAGTATATAGGAATGTCAGAAAGGAAACCTAGAGAAAATCCATCACTCAAAAGACTACAGGACAGGGGCTGGGGATTTAGCTCAAGTGGTACCGCACCAACCTTGGATGCACAAGGGCCCGAGTTCGATCCCCAGTACCACACACACACACACACACACACTCACACACAAAAGACAACAGAACAGTAAAAGATAGAAAACCTTGATACATAATTTTCTTCTTTAATTTTATAAGCTTTCCATCCAGCAACTTTCTGCTTATGCTTTGTATATTCACAACCCAGTGTCTGAAGACTGAAGTTGGTGCTTCTTTGTTGAGTATTTCTATGTCATAGCTATAAGAAATCGTATGTGACTATCTTTGGTCCCTGTTTTCTTATCTCTCTGTTCTCTTTACTGGACTAAGTTTAAACTCCATACGTAAGAGAGTTTTCCTATTTGCCACCTCCAATTCTACTGTTCAGTTTTCTTCAAACTTAAATTTGGAAGGTTGCTTTACAACTATTTCACAAGTACAAGTAATATTGCTTCAGAAGTACAGAAATTTGCCATGACTTATGAAATATTTCTTAAAGCACCATGGATGATCACTACAGATACTTATTCTCTCCATTTATCTTCTTGCTCTTCATTTAAAAGTCAGACATGTGGGATATTTTCCATCACGTATTTGTAATAGAGTCAATCTCTACCCCCTCCCATGTATAATCCAGCATCTATTTTTAAATATAATTTACTACAAATATAGGAGACCAAAGACATTTGTCTATGGAACAAGTCCAAAATTAACTATGGAACAAAAATAAATACAAGCTGTGATAGAGACACAGATTTCTAGAGGATGATGTCTCCTTAACCTTCTCTCTGGAATTCTCCTGGGGTTGAGACATTCCTCTCTGTAGCTTGGCTATCTCCTTGTGGGTATTTTCTCAGTGGCCCCTTTTAGCACTGCCAAAGGCAAATGGGGTGAATCTTTTCCCCGTTCTGTGTTCCCTGACTCGTGTTGGGTAGTGTGACTCTGGCCACGATGACCGAATTTACACTAAGGTCACGGGCACACGGGAGCCTCGGGTTGTTTCTCCCTCAGTGAGTAGTTGTTAAAATGGTCTCTGCGCACCACTGGTCTCCATTCCATTTTAATCCAATTTAGAGAGAATAATTTCGCTCAGACTTTAAAATCAGTGTAAAAGTCATGTTAATCTAATGAGCAATTATCTTGAAAAGTCTGAAAAATTAGGTTTCTGGAAGAAGTCTCCATGTTATTCTATGGAGAAGACAGGAATTCTACATAGTACTCTGTCTTAGCTGTTCCAATTATTAAATTGTATGTATAATTATTCACAGAAAAAAATTTTCTCTGTGGAAGAGGATGCAAAAAGGAGAATAAAGAATTCTCTTTTTCTACAATTTACTTGCAACCGCGTGGCCATCACTTAAGAGAGAGAGACAGGAGCTTGGCACTCAAAGCTCGTCCTGCAGGCTGCAAGTCAGGCCCGGCAGGAGCGGTGGCGCCGGGGCACGGCTGACCCTGCGGGCGGGGCTGGAAGGGAGGACTGTGAGCAGATCCCTGGGCCAGGCCACGCTCCGGGCCCCTGGCAGGCTGGGTGCCTGCCGTGCCGCGGCCTCTTCTCTGCCGGCTGGCGTAGGGTGTAACCACCAAGGGCCCCGAGCAGAGAGCGGCCAGGCTGATGGTCGAGGGCGGTTGGGGCACAGAGCCTTCCGCGGAGCCTGGACTGTGCCGGGGTCTAGCGCGGTTCATGCTCAAGTTCACGGTGGAGCTGCACAGGGCAGGGTGAGGAGGGCAGGACGGGAGGGGAGAGCGGAGACAAGATGCCAGCTGGGCCTGGTGCCCCTCAGTACCGGCCCCGAGGATCTGCCTTGTCTGCGGGGAGGAGGCCGGGAAGCACTCACTGAGGATTTTTACACGATCTCGCAGGTGCATTTTCTGTCCCGTGTCTCTGCCGCTTCCATCCCTCCCAGCACCTGCCGAGAAGGAAGGCCGATTCAACCAAATGATGCTTCATGACGGCTGGGAGACCTGGAGAAAGCGCTCCTGTGACCCCGGGGAGGCTCTGCAGAGTCTCACCAGGCAGGAGCGTGGGCGGAGGAAAAGCCCCTCCCGCTTTCCTTGCGTCTGGGCCGCGTCCAGCCCGGGAAGCCGAACGAGCTGCACCGAGAAGCCCGGCCTCGTTAGACAGGGCACCGGAGCAGCTGCGGCCGCTCTGGACTCGAGACACGGCCCGCCCTGACGGGACGCTGGCAGCGGGGAGATTCATTCTTCCCGTCTCGTGTGCACTTTCCTGCACCGCGCAGCGGGCCTGGGTGACTCCTGTGTGCAGAGGAAGGAAGCCCTCTGCGCGGCCAGCGGCTCCCGGGGTGGCCTCCGCGCGGCTCCGCGGCTCACCTGTAACGGCGTGTTTGACAGCCTCGGACCACCCCGGACCCCACCTCAGCGGCCTCCCCGTGTCCTCGCCTGAGGTTCCTCTGGATTCTTAAGCCCTTTGTTGATTAATCGTCCCCCAAAAGTCTGAGCTAAGAGGATATGGGTCATAGTTTCATCCTGGTCTTAATCATTGGTTTTCTTGTGGTAAAAATGATTTTGAAAAATGTTTTGAAAAGTTTTAATTACTGTGTGACTCTGCTGGCTAACAGATATTCTGACGCCTTTTGAGGAAGGCACATTATCTACAAAGGCAAATAGGAAGGCAAAACGGGATGTCTCTATATAGCTCATTAATATTTCCTACCAAGATCACCAGTGACATTAAAGATCTCACGGGATATCTGGCTGTCTCTTCATAATGGGACAGAACACCGTGTTTATTCTACTGACTCTCGTTAATGGCAGGCTTCCTAGTGTCATTAGCTTCTTCAGCTGTAAAAGGTAAATACATACAAGTAGTATTTAATTCCTAGGTTTGTGCATGAGAATTAAGCCAGGGAACACATATGAGCCACAGTTCTAGAGACCAGGGGCATGAAGCCGTGTTGATTGTCATTATACTTATGTTTTTGTGAAAACCCTAAACTATCATATTGTCAATATTCAAAGTGCGTTCGCTGATTATTCAGTTAACTGAAAGCTGTTCACGCGCGGACTCTGTCTCGGTGCAGATGCACAGCAGACCCGGTGGGCCTCGGGAGCTTCTCCCCGAGAGCTGCAGGGGGCGACAGCGCTGCTCCAGACGGCGCGTTGGGCTCGGTGAGGACACGTGGGCGGGTGCGAGGGGCTGAAAACGAGGTGCAGAGTCAGGCTGAGGGCGCCCGGGGCCCCGGGGAGGCCGTGCCCTGCTCAGCGCCCTTGGCTGCGCCCTCCGGCTCTGCTCTGCCAGGCAGAATGGCCCGAGAGCCGCTCCCGAGGGCAGAGCTTCCCACGAGCCTGGTGCTGAGCGCTGTGCCCGGCGACGGTGGAGCACGGAGGGTTTCCCGAGGCCAGGGGCGGGAGGCTGGGCGCTGCTCTGCCAGTGCGGAGAGTGCGCCTCCTGCGCTTCTTTCTGATTGGTCAGGAGCGGCCACAAAGCCTGTTAAGACCGCCGTGGAACACTTGCGTGAATCGGACAAACTGCTTCTCCCGGGCTGGAGGCAGCTTCTGGTCTTGAGGGTGCGGGGCAGAGACAGTGGCGGCTGAGTCTCCTCGGACAGACCAGACGCGGGTCCGATTCTCCTTCCCATCCTCACATGAACTTCCGACTGTTTACCCCCCCCCCCCCCCGTACCCACCATCATCCCTCCGGGAGGCCCGCAGCCAGCCTCTGCCCCGGAGCCCGTCTGGGATGCCCTCCGTCCCCAGAGCCGCCCTCTCTCCTGGGGGGGGCAAGGAAGGCCTCGGGGTGCTGTGGCTTCCGAATTGCTCCTTCGTGCTGCGCCTGGGCCCAACTCAAAGCTGCGAGCAAATACGAATTCCCCTCCTCTGAGCAAGGGTGCTGGGCTGCCCCGGCCTCCCGTGCCCTCAGGAGAGCGTCTAAAGGGTTTCTAAATGCAGGGCTGGGGTGCGTCCTCTCCCGGGAAATCAAGCCAGGGAGAGGCCCGGGCACGGAGAGAGCCGGGCGGCACAGCGTCTCCGCCGGCCTCCCAGCGTCTCCAGGCGGGGTCCGAGGCACCGGGCGCTGCAGGCGGGGCTCCCCGGGTTCCTAACATGTATCTTTAGCCACTTTTCCCTCTGGGGCTTAGGGTACTGGGTCTGGTGCCTGAGCTGCTCCAGGGCTGTCTTCCTGCCCTCGGGGTGGGAGCAGGAGCTACAGCCTCCTCCCTGTTCTCCAGAGCTCCCCAGAGCGCACTGCCAACTATTCAGACCTCCAGGGAGTGGAAGCGGACACTTAACCCTGCCATGTACTCTGGGTTCCTGGAGGGTATTTTGTTTTCACTTTTCCACTCAAAACCCACCATGCACAGCCAGAAACCCACGGCCTCACTCCTGTCGTGCCAGCGGCTCGCAGGATCCTGAGACGCAAAGCACACTCTCCGTGCTCAGCAGGATCCCAGGGCGCCCGGCTCTTGCCGTCGGTTCCCGTCTCACACCGGCTCACCACACACTCCCCGCCGCTCTTCTCCCGGGATCCAGCCACGCTGTCTTACCTAGAGCGGCCTGGACATTAAAGATCTGCCTGGGAGGCCCCTGCTCTGCTGTGTGCAGGAGCCCTCAGCTGCCTGCGCGTCTGCCCAGCCAGCCTCTCACCCAGCCCACTGGCTTTCTACTCGTGTAACTACCTGCTTGAAATCAGGCTGTGGGAGGAGGCCTTGCTCTGGCCTCTGCTATGATTTGCCTGCCCAACAATGCCCGCTCAAGGGATCCAGGAGCTCAGGGACAGTGGCTGCCGTGACGAGTGGCATTTCCAGCCCCACTCCCCACGGATCTGATACCCATCTCACATCTGGTGAAGTCGAGCTCTCCCGCGAATCACCTCAATCTGATGAGAACTTCTGACCGGAAGACTTAGAAAGCAGTGAGCTCCGGGTCCAGCCTGAGGCCTCTGGCTTCATGGCTGGATTTGCCACCTACAGGCCCTATAAGTCCTAGCACAGAGGCTTCCCTCAAAACCCACCTAGAGGATCTTCCGCTCACAGAGACACTCCTGAGTGAAACTCTTCAGGAGCAAGTCTGGATCCAGCCTCTGCTTTTCAATTCAGCGACCCGGGGAAGCCACTTATCTTGGGCAAGTCCAACTGCTGACGCTCAGTTTCTGCACTTTCAAAATGGACTGGGAATGTCTAATTTCGAACCTCCTGGAAAGAACAAAAACTTGAGTACAGCGTGTGTCATCACAGAGAAATATTCACGGAAGCCGGGCAAGGTGGCTTATGGCTGGAATCTTGGCTTTTCAGGAGGCCGAGGCAGAAGGACTGCAAGTCTGAGGCTGAGCTCAGCCAGGGAAACGGAGAGTTCCTGTGTCAAAATAAAATGAATTAAATGGAGTCTGAGGATTCAATTTAGGGAGGGAGCACGGGGAAAGCAGGCTGGGGCTGGCTGCTGGTGGGCGTGGGTCACACAGAGTGGCCGCTCTCCCCTCCCTCCCTGCAGCCCTCGGTCACAGGAAGCAGCAGGTGGCCCCATCTTGAGTGTAGGTGCTGAAGCCAAATGACCTGGTGACCCATCTGTACGTGTGGCCCTGCCCCAGGTGACGGACACATCAGATTAATTCAAAACATGACTGCTGCAAGCCCCGCCCTAAGGCGCAAAGTGCCTGTGGCCTAGCGCCTTTGAACGCCCGGGGTGTAGTTGGGAAATGTGGATGAGTACAACGGACACCCAAATCAGCAGAGTGAGCTCAAATCCCTAACTGTGTGGAACCGCAGAGATGGGAGAAGATGGAAATTCTCTTCATCTCCTGGGCCAGTGATCGTATCAATTTTGAAAGTTATCCAGGGAGACAATAGGAAAGACTTTGATTTTCCCAATAATTCCATTGCATATACATTTTGGCCTTGCAGAAATAATTGCATTTTTGATCTTAAAAAGTCTTTGGATAATTTTTTGGGGGTATGAGTAACTCAGGGAGAAAAATCACTTAACAACCAACAATCTACCCAGTGTTTCTTCTGGGGAGTTGCGAGGTAACCTTACGTAGCATAAACAGATTTAATGTGTTTGTTATAATGTCATTCTTTAATAGCACATTAAGTAAGTAACACTCAAGCACAGCAGTATAATAGCCCTGAGAAATACACAATTCAGACTGCGCAGAAAGTAGGGTTTTATGAGGTTGATGGACAAATACATGGGGGTCACTGGAATGAAAACTGCATTGTTTCCAGTCTTGGGCTCATTCTTTTAACTCTCTCTACCTGTCAATCCTGGAATTGTTAGAATGTGCTGTATCTAGCAGTACTAATTTCATAGAAGTGGATGAGGGAAGAAAATCTTTAAAAATTATACCTCGGTAGATTGATCATCCATTTGACACATCACTTAAAAAGAGAAGCTGAAGACATCATTTGGGAATTCAGAATTTTTTTATTTTGCCAGGCAAATGCTTTCTTTGATATCTAATTAAAGGTCAGTGTGAAAACTACATTTAGTTTTTGTGACACAGGGTAAACATTCACCGAAATGATAGTTTCATCATGCCAAAATCTATCCATAGATCTACACTTGAGGGGGAAAAGTGCATTTTTTGGAAATTTTATATACAGTACAAATGGAAAAAATGTTAAACCATTAAATCCCCAAACTACATAAAACAAAACCAATCAATCACCAACATTCAGTACACATTGACAGAATTTTTGGAAAAAAGTTTTCTTTGCTTTTGGCAGAGTTTTATTCAAGAAGAGTTTCTGTAGTTTTAAAAGTTCAACATTGTTCAACATAGAAGGCATGAAAGAGCACAAATAATATAAAACTAAACACCAGTGTTGTCTACGCCTGTCTGCGCTGGGCCTGTGGGAGGAAGAGGAACTGGGGTTCTAAAAGAGATTCACTTTTAACTCCGCCCAGTGAGTAGGGTGACCATAAACATGGCTGCTTTGGCTGCACACTGAGCTACACTGCCAGCTGTACACGTAGAGGAGAAAATACCTGTGACCTTTTAAGCATGACAGCCATCTGTGTAATAAACCCTGTGGAGATTTTTTTAAAAACCATACACATTTGGAACAATAGCTTCTTATAAATGAATATCATGTGAATTTTAATAATTACTTTTTATAACACGGACGCTTCCTCTTGGAATTCTGAAATTTACCACCACTTAGATAATAAATTATGTTCTTAGAGTCCGATTAATGATCACGTTCTTTGGACCAATATCTTAGTCTTTTATGTTTATATTTTGAAACTGGGCTTGAATACAGGCCTTTTTCTTACTATGCACAGGCTCCACCTTCTAGCCAGTCCTTGCTATGATTTTTGGCTCTTGGGCTTTTGCACTACAATGTTCAAGAAGGTGAAGTATCTGTCTGGGTTACTTCTACATGAATTATTGCTTAGACATAAACATTTTGTACTAGATTTTGAATAGACAACTGTTACAATTTTTGTATGGCCTACAAACAAAGATTTCTTAAAAATAAAAGTGAAAGTTGTGTTTTTAAAAGAGATGCTAAAACATGAGGAAATTTCTTACATTGCTCCAATTTAAGTTTTAATTTGGAGATAATAATTTTAGTATTAGATCATTTTAATAAAACTACCCCAAAATGCAATAGGAAGGTAATTATTTGTCACAAAACTTGCCACATTTACATTCATAGATCATTGAACATGAGTACCAAAATCTTTTTAAAGAATATTTTCCAGGAAAAACAATACAATAAGAACAAAAATAGGCATCTGAGATCTTTATTAAGAGAGTCCACTTTTGTCCACATATATCTATATATTTTCCTTTCTTCATAAATAATTATAAAACAATAAAATGTTGTCTAAAAATTACTATATGTGAGATTGTTTTAATTGGGAGTTAACTGCTGAACTTGCCTATCAGAGGTATGAAAGCCAACCATATTTGCTATAAAGTCTTCCTGATAATATTACCTTTTCTCCCTTAATTTTGAGGGTTCCACTCCTCATGTAGAAGTCTGAGGCTTTAAAAACGTTTTCATGTTTGTTTGTTTTTGAACGGACAAGAAAACTAGAATCAAAATAGTAATCAATTAAATAGTTCAAGATTATACTTAAGTCTACAACAACTTAAATAACTTCCAAAAAAAAGAAAGTGCTTTTGTTTGGAAGATGATAACGTAACTGTATAACCCTAAAAGCATCGTCACCAGCAGCGCCTTCAAAGTCCTTGTGACACAGGTGACTCATTTTATCTTCGTGAAACAAGGGAAGATCAAGGACAGATACCAGCAGCTGACCGTTTTAACCACCTTAAAGGAACAGTCAGTTTCACTAGAAGCCTCTCAACTCCTCATTTTCTCTTTAACAATCATTCCTGTTTTTATATAATAGATTCTTTCTCGTCACTTATCTATTTTCTGCATTTCTTTTTCATGGCCAGTCGGTTACACGCGTTTATATGACTTTTACTACGTGAAAGTTGCAACCTGGGATTTGTCTCGTCTATAAAATCACTGTCAATTACAAACCTAGATCTTGGCAGGAGGGAAGGAAGCCCGCCCGGTGACGGACGCCCTTCTTCAGTCGGGGAATGGAAGGAACAGTTCTACTCGTAGCCACCATATTGGTTTTGAAGAAAAGATGACTAAAGATATAAATAAAATCTGGGTTAAGTTAAATATTTATACGCACCGTGAGGACATGACATGTCTAGTGCTAGTCAGTATCGTACAAGAAAACGCATGCTCATTTCAGTCCACGGAAAACTCGCTGCAGACAAAGGAATCACCTTCTGTCGGGAATTTCTCGTGGGAAAAGCATCGGGTTGTGTTGCTGGAAACGTGACCGCCGGAGAGGACAGCGCGCTGGCTCCCGGGGGCGGCGGCGCCGGCGGGTCCTAGGACTCGGGGAGCTGGTGCCTGCGGTTCCGGCTCTTGCGGCCGTGGAGCAGCGCCTTCAGCTTCCCGTAGTCCCCGCGCAGCTTGCGCGCCTCGTCGCCCAGCGGCTGCTGCCGGGCGTCCTTGCAGTACTGACTGATGACCTGCATCTCCGAGGCGCCGAGCGCCTCCAGCGCGTCCTTGGGGTGCAAGGGCAGCGCGCGCACGGAGCCGGCCCAGGCCCACGGGGACCACTTGTCCGTCACCACCGCCACCATCTCGGAGTCCAGAACCTTGAAGCTGATCTTGGCCACGGTCTGCTTGAAGCCGTTCTCGGTGGCGATGCAGTGATAGAGCCCTTGGTCGGCGCCCTGCACGGAGCGGATGAGGAGGCCCTGCGCCGTGGCCAGGACGCGCTCGCTCAGCTTCACCTGCGGGCAGACACACGGTGAGCGCAGGACCCGCATGCGCGGCGCGGTCGGCCGTGCACCAATCGGACGCAAGGACTGAGGGAGAACTGGCTTTTTATTGGTGGACGCTGCTTCTGGGGCATTGCCCAGGCGCTTGTGTGAATGACAGATCCTGTCACGGGGCATGGGATCTACTACAGGAAAGGGAAGGCCTTATTCATGTTGTGAAAACAGAGAGCATCCCCTTTGGAGAGAAGTCACTTTTCACGTGGAAGAACTGAATTTTGGTTGGTTTTGGAATTTAAATCATAAGCGACATAAAGCGAAATTCACAGAAAAGTGTTATTTACTTTGATTTCTTTTTTTTTTTTTTTTTTTTGAGACAGGGTCACATTATGTTGCCTAAAACTCATGGTAACCCTCCCGCCGCAGCTTCCGGAGCCCTGGGATCACAGACCTGCACCACTACACCCCACTGAAAATTTAAAATGTCTACTTCATCCTTGAATTCTTGGCTATCATATTTACCAAAATATTATTTACTTGTAAAAGTGTGAAGGCACAACTAGTGATTTTTCCCCCTTTTTTTTTTCAGTAAATGTGTATTCAAAAATAATAAGAAAAGACCGCATATATTAGCAGAACCATTTCCAAAGGGCTTTTCCCGCTTTGTAACTAGGTGACAGTCAGTCACCCTCCACCTCCAAAGCCTGTGCCTTTCTCCCCGCAGAGACGGATACTGGACGAGTGACCACCAGCTGGGTACCAGCTAAGCCTTCGGTGCA
Source organism: Thryonomys swinderianus (assembly GCA_004025085.1). Taxonomy (NCBI): domain Eukaryota; kingdom Metazoa; phylum Chordata; class Mammalia; order Rodentia; family Thryonomyidae; genus Thryonomys; species Thryonomys swinderianus. The sequence continues at coordinate 9,046 of PVIC010000671.1, read as the reverse complement.
TTTTCCCTGTGCTCCCGGCCCAAGCCCCGTCAATGCAGTGATCAAACCTAAGCAGAAGGAAGCTCTTTGCATGTGTATCGCAAACTGCTGTTTCCCTGTGTAAAAAAATCCAACGGGGTCAAAGAAGGTAACACAAGTGACATGATTTTCTAAGTCACAGAGTTCTGTGCACATGCGAGTCTTAATGTTAATGAAATCTAAGTCAAGGACTTTGTGGATAAAAAGCAGCCACACTAGGAAGTACAGAAGTACATGTAGTATTATTAGAAGACAGAAAATAGAACATAGTTGAGAAGGGAAAATCATTAGAAAGAAGCAGAAAAAAATAGGTTTTATAAGTAATTGTTAACCTTAAATGTGTCTCAGAGTGATGTACACAGTTAAAAAGATATTAAGGTTTAATGAGAAGAAGGTCTTTCCTATTTGTGCAAAACTGGGACAAATTTCTCAGGGGCAATTTGATAGTACAGATAAAACCTGTCTGCAGTGGTGGATGCCGCTAATTCCCCTCTGGGGCTTCCCTCTCATCTCTTCTCCCCTGAGCATGTAGACACTTGTTCACGTATTTTGACCGAGAGGAAAAGGAGAATCAACCTCACTTGACCTAAGAAAAACAGCTCATCAACTTCCGGGTCACTTCACCCCTCCCTGGAACATCGCACACGGAAGCAAAACGGAAGGAGCTGCCCGCGTGCTGGTGTGACCTCTGTCGGGGCTGGAGGGTGCACTGGGGGAACTGGACGCATCCTCCTCGGTTAAGCCTTTCCTCTTGGAGAGGGAAGAGCTGCGGTGGGAGGGGCATCTCATGTTCACGTGACGCTACCCAGTGTGAACTACCTGAATTTCGCTTTGTGAGCTTTGACGATGTATCTTAAAAAGAATGTTCAGGGGGCCGGAGATTTAGCTCATTGGTTCCAGCGCCAGCCTCACAAGCACAAGGTCCTGAGTTCGATCCCCGGAAACCACATACAGTGTTGGGTGTGGTGACTCATGCCTGTCATCCCAGCACTCGGGAGGCAGAGGCAGGAGGATTGCTGAGTTCAAGACTTGCCTGGGCTACATAGTGAGCTCAGGGCCAGCCTGAACTACAAAGTGAGAACCTGTCTCAAAAAAAAAAAAATATGTAAAAAGAATGTTCAGTTGCCACACATCACAAATATGAAAAATAAGCCTGTTTGCTTGAATAAGCACCCAGCAGAATGAATTTAACAAAATTTGAATGGTTTATGCAACTAAATTAGGAACAAGGGGAATTATGTTCTGTTTAAATTCTGAGAAACAGTTTAATAACTGTGTTGATTTTACAATAATTTTATATTCTTGTATTTTTGTGACTGGAAGGAAACTCGCCGTTGTAGCCTACATTCGTGTTCTGTAGTAAAACATTATAAATACTAGAACAGAAAGTAAACTCGGACAGTTTAAACTTTATCATTAATTTCTGTGGCATGTATTTAAGCTTGTATCAATATTTATTATATAGACATAGGTTTATATATGTTAATTTTTTATTTCAGAAACTATGTTCACCTGTGTGTCATTCTCCTGGGCTTTCTATGAACAAAGGGGAACCTTCTGTCCTCATTAGGCCCCCGTTTGGGCACCGGGGTCTTGGCTACCCGGGGTAACGTGCGCGGGTACACGTGACCTGGGGCCTGCGGGGCCCTTGGTCCCCGCCTGCCGGGGTGCGCGCTCGGCCGGCCCGGGCGGCCCACGGGTGGGCACCTCTCGGTGCCGCGGGGCGTGTGGCGGGCCTGTGCGGTGCTGGCCGCTAGAGGACGCAGGGCGGGCTGGAGCTGCTGGGGTGTCTCTGCGTCCCCCAGGCCCCTGCGGCAGGCGATCGGGACGGGACGGCGGCTCCTGGCGCCGCGGTTCAGCTTCCCGCACAGGGCGGAGCTGGGAAGGCTCGGCCGAGGGGCCGTTTCCTCCTGTCATTGTTAAACCGAGGCTCGGGTTGTTTCGCGAAATAGTTTTAGCAGTTCAGCATGTTAAAATGGTAGCGTGGTTTGGATCTGACGTGCTTCCAGTTCTCGCCCGCGTGGAACGGTAGGGCGGACGGTCCCGCTCCGACCGCGCCTCTCCCGCCCGCGTGGCGTGAGGGTAGCCGCGGCCGCAGGCCCATGTCTCCGCGGCCCGAGCCCGGAGGCCGCTCCCCGAGTCAGGGGCGGGGCGCTCTGGCCGGCGGTGGCGGAGTCACTAAGGAAAAGTGTTTTGACGCCGAGGGTCGGGAAACCACACGTGTAAAAACGAGTTCCTTTGTGATAATATGTGATGATTACACGTCTCGCTGACGCTAGAAATGTTATAATTAAAACTGGAGAAGTCTTGGAGAAAGTGACCTCACTGGCGGACACGTACCAAGTACAATCCCCATCTCACTTGCGGCCAGGCACCAGGGGCTTGATGCCCACGCTGCTCCTTGCCCCACTTGCTGGGCATCTATCCCAGGGCACTTTGTGAGCAATTACTATTGTGATCCATATCTTTCTAAAAGATGTAAACTGATTAGACTATACAAATTTTAAGGCTCCTTTGATGACGGATTTTATAGAAAAAACTCCAATTATTTTTAATTTAATTGTGTTAAGTCTCAGATTTCCAGGGTCAAAGGGAGCTTCCGGTGTCCCTCCTCCCTCAGGGAACTATCTCCTGTCATGGAAGCTTCTCTGGCCTGAGGTTTGGGATGCCAGGGCCTATGCCAGGGGATCCCAGGGCGCGATTCCCAAGGAGCCAGGAGCATGCTGGGATACACAGGCCTCAGGGTGGGGGCACGCTTCCTCTTCTGGAGCCAACATTCTCAGAAACGCGGGTGCAGTTTCTGAGTTCTGGATAAAAGATATCCGTTTTACAAGCTCCTCGTTAACCCAGCATGCCGAAATAAAGCTGCCCGCAGCACCAGCAGCAAACACACGCAGAGGGGTCTTCGTCTCGTCTCTGTTGGACTCACGATGACAGCACGCGGCAGCACAGTGTGGACTTCCCCAGGCCCTGGCCTGCGCTCACGTTCCCTCCTTCTCATTTGTCAGGATAATGTGACATCTATATTATGGAATTCATTATTCACAGCATTTCACTCGATGACATTTTACAATGTCTCTCTTAAAGCTTCTTTCCAACCCATGAAACGCTAGAATCTTTGTCTTTTTATCTGAAAACCTAGGCGGTTTGTTCCATATCACTAAATAAAGGCAACCGTGCCACGCACGATGGTTCCTCTACAGCCTGAGGGAAGCCCGGGAGTCAGAGTAACAGAGCATTAGAAGGGGGTCACTGCGCACCAGAAACACGCTCCGTGGACAAAGGTTACAGTTCAAAGTAATCCCTGGCTGAGTTCCGAAACTGGACGCTTTTTCGAGCCTCTTTTTAATCTTGTCGTCACACAAAGGTGCATCGTGCGGGGCTCGGCTTCTGGACGTGCTCAGCCCGCTTCTCTTAGAAACGCTTCCCCAGGTCAGCACCACGGCCTCACGCGCACGCTCTTGCTCCCGTCCCTGGGCGGCAGACGCGGGCAGACGGGGATTTCGACTTAATGCATCGACTCTGGGCGAAGCGTTGCGGGGAGGGCGGGCCTCGCCGTTCTACTGACCCGACAGGGCCTTCGTGGGCCTTTTTCATTTGAGGTGCACCCCGGGGGGCCGGTGATACGACGCGCTCCCCGCCGCCCTCCGCGGGACTCACCTCTTTCCTCCGGTCTTTGTCTTTCTGCAGCAGCCACTTGATGGAAGCCTGCGGGGACTTGGCGGCACACTCCAGAAACGTGGTGTTGTTCTTCACTCCGTACTGAATGATCTCAGCTGCGTTTCTGTATCCTGAAGAGTATACATGACAGGAGAGAGGGAGAGAGCGGAGCTGACAGCATGCTCTATGCGCTTCCACAGGCATGTGTCTTTCTCTATGAAGCGCACTCCGGTGCGGGGGCCCAGCAGAGCGCGACCCTCTCAGCAGCAAACTGTTCCCCGCTCACCGGCTCGGTTCGGTGTCAGGAGAAGGAGGGGAAGGCGGTGAGGTTCTGCGGGGAGGGAAGCGCGTGCTCGCGAGAGTCACCGCTGGCTGGAGCTGCGGGCAACACCGGCGGAGGCCCGGGAAGAACAGCGCACCGGGCGCCCGCGGTGGAGACTGAGGCTGGGAACAGTCTCGGGCCGAGAGGAAGCCAGGCCGAAGTGCTGACCACAGTGCGACCCGAACAATTCATCACTTAGCTCCTCCGCACTCGCCTCATTCCAAAATTGTGGAGTAAAGAGTTTGCACTTTTTAAATATAAGCAATAAATCAGGGAGAGATTGACTATGATCACATGGTAGTTTACACATGGACTGAATCCTGATTCCCAGATCAGGGATAATGATGGCTTCAATTGTATATCTAAAATGTTGAGCATTAAATAAGATAATCACAAAAGAGCACTTAATTCAGGTTTTACTCCAAAGTCAACAGCAATATTTACCTTCTGCGAAGTAACTAGAGAAATGAAATCCATAATACACGCCTAAAACAGCAGAAAGGCCGTGAGTGGCTAAGCGGCATTACCCGAGGGTGGCATTTCAGTTCGGGAAACTGAGGCTGGGATAGATGGAACACATGTCTTGTATTCCGCAGTAATTCCACTTAGGAATAACTGAAATGGTAGCTTTTATATTAGGTCTATTTACTGCAATACTATTCTACATGTTTTTCAGTGGTAAAGTTTTTGAAAGTAAAGAGAGAGTAGTTAAGGAAATCAGTCAGAGCCTGGGTGTGAAAGCCCTCCCTCGTGCTGACATGCGAACCCCGTCTCAGAATACACGTGTTCCCAGACCTTGGCTTTCCACAAGTTTCAGGAGCCAGACATATGTATTTAATTGTTAATCATCATGCACTCAGACCAGTATTTTTACTCAAAATGCAATGCTTGGGCACGCGCGACTCTTTACCGCGTGTGGTGCGAGCACTCGCTCCATTTATCAGGACGACGTGAGACGCCCTGTCCTTACCTTTGAGGTTGAAGCCTCTGCACTGCGTCAGCGGATTCCCGTGCCTCACGTCTTGCCTCCGGCTCCGCCTGTAAACACAGAAATATATAAAAGGGACCCGGAATCATCATGGCCAATGACATGATGCTGCAAGCATCGCATCTTCTTATTTGCAGAGGTCTGACTGCCTGGGCTCCATGTCTAAAGTCTGGGTAGCTGATGGCAGAGCCTGGCACTCCTTCCACGCGTCTATGGTGGGAATTCACCTCTGCTCCCCCCGGGCATCGCTCCGTCTCCCGCCCGCCTGGGGGACTCTGGGCATTTCCTGGGCAAACGCTGCATTCTAGAAGTGACTGTGCAGTTTTAGTTTTCAAATATCTCTTACAGACTTTTACTTAGATTATCCAAGATCCAGTTGGGGTTTATTCACCCACAATTTCCTAAAATATTAACCTTCAAGGAATAAACTCCCTAGCCTCTTCTTTCCTACAAAAGTTTTCTTAAACATAATTTGTTGCAAAGCAACACTTTCTAGCACATTCCAGATAATTCAAAGTTTTCTCAAACATGTGATAGGAAGATAAAATAGGATTTCATATAGAGAGTCACACAACAGTTTTCATTTGCTGGAATAAATATTCCACCTTTCAGCTGTTTGTTTTGAAAAAGTTCAGGTCTGCAGAAGTGTACAACCAACGTTGTACAACCAACACTAGACTCTTAAGTTATTATATTTTGCACATTATGTTTATCCCCCTGCACATGTAAGTAGTGTGTGAGCATTCATATGAGGACCTCAAGAAGTTAGTGTTAGGACACATTCTTCAAGAGTAAGTACCTCTCAGGTAGCATTGCTGTGCTACAGATGATACCTGCATTAAATACCATCTAATGTGCATTTACAGTAAAATCTTCAGAATTGTCCCTAATACCTTTCAGACACTTTTACTTAGTTTATCCAAAGATTTATTCAAGTTTCAATCTTTGCATTTAGTTGCTTTTTATACTAAGAGTTTAGGCATTTCAAAAATGGAGCTACATTCTTTCTCAGTTTGTCATTATTTAAATAAAAGTTTTAGTTACTTGCATTTAATTATTTAAGATCCCAAGTCTTTGACTCGCTGAGTGCCCTGCTTTCATTTGTACTATGTAGGGTAAGATTAAAGCGGAGCCACTGAAATGCATCCGGAGTCTTAGGGAGGGGCCCGCGAGGCGTGGGAAGGGCGGGGCCGAGGAACCCCGGAGGTGCGGGGTGGGAGCCCGCGCTGCTTCTGACAAGATGTGCGTATGGGTGGGCCTGTCACTTAACTGAATGAAATGTTAAATCTTTTTTATTTTTACCCCCGAAGATAAAACATTCAGTGAGATGAACAGAAATACTAGAATTTCATAGTGATTATTAAACTTCCAAAGGTAATGTTAGTCATTAGTAATTTAACAGCTCATTTCAAGGTCACAGCACATACTATTTTATGAACACACAGATTGTGTATACTTATTTATGAAAACACAGGTGCACTGTGGTACATAATTAAGTATTCCCTCTTTTAAAGTCAGAGGCTCTTTATGAAAGGATGAGTTTCTGCACAACCTCTCACAAAGTACGGTAGTGGTATCATTCTCGTGGCAGGAAACACAGCCCGTGCAACGTGGCAGAATGGCTCCACATCCGGTCCTCACTGCCCTGGACTTGCTCCTGCTTGAAACCACAGCATTATCTGCTGCTGACCGCCTCGAAAGCTCATGAAGACGCCAGCCTTGTGAGGGTGCTCAGGGCTGACCTAGGCGCTTGCGCGTTCTCTACAAGCAGCGCCATTCCCGGGGCACAGCGCGCCGCCCCGGCTCGGCCCAGGGCCAGGGCATAGTCATGGAGCACGTGTGAGCCCTGTGCACTGAGCGTAGCAGCTTCAGCGCTGAGACACTGCAGGTGCAGCTAGGCCGTGGCCTAAACGTGCCCTCGGCGGGCCTGGCCCCCATCACGCGGTCGGTGGGAGCTCAGGGCTGTCAGTTCCCTGGCAAGCGCTGGGAGAAGAGGCCGAGGCCTGCTGGGAGGCGGTAACTCCACGCCACACGCAGGCCCTGGGATTCCGTTCAAGCCGTCCCTGTTTTATTCATCATAGCCAATTCGTTTGAGTAAACATTGAAATCATCTTCTTGGGTAGAAGATATTTACTTGCAGATTGAACTGATTATCTTGTCTTAATAATCCTGCCTACATTTCTGAATCCAGAATAAATAACCAGAAACCTAAACTGTCATAAAAGTGCCCATATATTTCATATACTTGAGAGATAGAAAAAAGTTACTTATTGTGTACCGTGTTCCTTTAAAACCAGAAAGAGTGGAGCAAATTATATTTAACTTTATTCTTTCAGCATACGGATTCCATGGATTTCCAGGTATAAAGGTACCTGTCTCCATGCAAAGCACACAGTTTACTTTTATGCTTATTAATTTTTCTAAGTGATCTGTGTATCCTAAATAGTGCACTCAGAATAAACCCAAATATAGTCACCCTATTAAAGAAAAGGAACATGAGAAATAGTCATCTTCATCATTACCTTAATCTTTAAAGAAAATAAACAGTCCTCAGGAGAATTTGGAAAACAGTACACTCGGCAAGCACGCTTTGCATTCTCCATAAGCATATATAGTTCATTAAATTTAGAAATAATTTGGAGAATTTAAATAGTGTACATATTTTTCTTGAAATTTCCAATATGCTAGCCAAACATGAATATGAGTAGGTTCAGGCGTTTCACATATTAAAATGAAACTTCTAATTACATGTCTGAACCTAGAATGCATGAAAATAAGAGCTGTGTTTTTGCAGCGTTGGTCAGATACACACAAATATTTAAGATACCTGAGCGCACAGGGAAGACAAGACCCATATGTCCACGTGGGTTACAGTCCTCACAGTAGAACTATGTCACTGCTTCAGGTAGCCTCGGTACTTCTTAAATAGTTACTACTTTCTTTTTTCAATCGATGATATGTAGTTTGATACTAGGCAGGATATTTTGACAGTAATGAGCAGCAGCATAACTTCTCTGGCTTTTTTTTCAAAGAAGACATGATTAAGTTCATAGTTTGTGGAGTCAGAATGAGACTATGTAATAGGTTTTCATACACATCTTAGAAACAACAACAAGGATTGCAAATGTAGGATAAAAAAGGAATAGTTCTCTGTAGAAACTTCTTTTAAAAGCCGTAAATATGCAAGGATCATCTATCTATAATGTATTTTTACTTGAGAAATATTCTTGGATAAATCAAAGTGTTGGGCAGATGTGAAGCCTTTCTTTCTCTGTGTTGTCTGCCTTCTCCCTGGAGAATATTTCCATAGAGACTTTCCTCTCTTGCTGGCCACTGCTTGTGCTACACAGCTAACAGCTACGGTGGGTCTGGAAATTATTTGTCCCTTGATAAGCATGTGTTCACCTAATAGATGAAAAACACTTCTGAGTTGTGAAAGTTCACGGTAGAGTGACTTGAATCCGATCATAAAAGTGTATCTGCTACAGAAAAAAAAGGCGTGTGGAAACCATAATTAATCAGAAGCGGCGGCTTCTCAGAAGCTCAGGGCCGCTCATGATGGGCGCCTCCCTGCCCTGCTGACACCGTCACCCGAAGTGCCCCACGTCAGGGGTGGGTGACCGCAGCCTTGCCCTCGCCTAAGCCCTAATGCTGCACCTTCTTCCTGTGAGCCGGCTCAGGGCTTCCTGCGGACGCCTGCGCTGGGACGGCCGGAGGCCCCGCGCTCAGGCCGCTCTTCTCTCCTAACCTTCGCAGCCACGGGAGGGAGGAGGCGGCGGCAGCTCCCGGAAGCCAATCGGGCCGCCTTTCCGGCCGCGGGGCTTCCGGGTAGCATCTCTGCCGTTAATCCGACTACTTCCCGTTGCACCGGGGCACACACTGAAGTACAAAATTCAATATGTTCAAATTCCAAGTTCTCAGTAGGAGAACTTTGGGAATATGGCAATGAAAAAAAATGTCTGGAAGCGGAGAAGACAAAGAAGAGACACGGATTATTAGACAGTGGAAAAAAACCCTCGGTCCTCCCGGAAGTGTGTGGAGCCGGGGTGGGGGAGGAG
>PVIC010000670.1:80424-112230 GCA_004025085.1 Thryonomys swinderianus | reverse complement strand
ACAACATGGATGAACCTTGAAAAGAATCAAATGTAAAAAGTTACAATTATGCTTTAGCCCTAAACTATCCCCCAAAAGCATTCCGTGCTTTTGGAAAGTAATTGAATCATAGGGGAGTCAGATTAGTGTGTTAACCCATGGGTAAACTCATAGCTGGATGGGCTATTAGCTATTCATAGCTGAATGATCAGAATACAAGGATATGACCTCGGCAACCTCTTTCTCTCTCTCTCTTTACTTCCCGGCTACCATGGGATGAGCAATTCTCTGCCATGTTCCAGTTCCACGCAGTTCCTGCCTTGGGGGCAAAACACTGTGGTCTGAAACCTCTGCCACACTTGAGCCCCAATAAACCTCTTCTGTCAGTTGCCTGTGTCAGGTATTTGGCCCTCGAGAAGGGAAAGTAACTATTAGGGTCATATGTTTTATGATCCCATTTCTATAAAATATGTGGAGCCAGTAAATCTATGGAGACAGAAACGCAGAGTTGAGGTTGGGCGCACAGGGCACGATTTCCACGGGAGTGAAGACGCTTCGGCACGGGACAGAGGTGGTGGGTCAGCAATGGAGTACGAAATGCCACTGCACTGTATCCTTTAGAACGCTGAACTTTATGTTCCACGACCGTGGAAGCTCTTCATGGCTCACAGCTGGAAGGACACAGTGGAGAACTGAGGCGAGCTGTGCTACCGCTCCGGGCCGCCACCTCTGACCTGCGGCAGATTCGTCCCACCTCTCCTGTCTTCTTTTGACTCTGGCTCTGGCTCTGGCTCTGTCTGTTTCTGCGTCTCTCTTTCTGTCTCTCTGTCTCTCTCTCTCACTCTCTCTTTCTCTCTCTCTTATCAGTACTTGGTAGCTGGCAGGCAAGATGATGGAGGAAGGGAGAGGAGAAAGATGAGTGAGACACAGACACCCCACACTCCCAGCCCGCCTTCTGCCCCTTACATTATTCCTTTAGGAAAACAGACATGCCGGCCGACCACTGAAACACAAAACAGAGCAGCAGAAGTGATCAGGAGGGTCATGTTCACTCTGAGCAGGCTGTTCCTGTTGGAAGAGGGTTATCTCCATCCCGGGGAAAATAAGCATGCTCTACATGCTATGGAGCCCAAAGGGCAGTGCCAAGGCCTCCGGGCATCTTTGCTCTTGAACTTCTTCATCTGATCCTGTGGGTAAAGGAGACTAGTCAGGTGTGTAGCAAATTGCTTCTGGTTGGATGCTGTGGATGAAGGACGTGCCCAGAGTGCTGGCTGAATCCAGTCTCCTCCAACTTCTCTCTCCCTCGGACCTGCCCTCCTGGCTTCCATGTTCTCTGGGGTACATGTTGGAAGGGCGGGGCACTGGGGGGAAAGAAACCCTTTCTCTCGGGCCCTGTGTAGTATGGGGGCAGAAGCTTGGTACTGAACCTCCTTATAGAGCAGTCATTCTTTGATACATGGATGATTACCACCCTTTTGTTTTGCAGAGGAAATCCAGAAAGGTTAAATGATTTTCCCAAATGCCACAGTTAGTAGGGATGAGGTCAGCACTTCAACTCACTTCACAGGCTCCGTAGGTGCCTAAGGGTTAGTGCTACAGTGCATGAAACTCATTTAGGACGACCCCTCTGAATGGACACACGCAAGTAAAAATGTGGTATCATGCTGAAAATGCTAAGTCCAAATAGTGTCAAAACTCCCACACAGCATTGTGAGCTGTGTATATAATGTACCAATAAAGTTAGCTGAATTATGCAAAAAAAAAAAAAAAACAACTCTCACACAGCAAGGATGGTGCCCAGCCTGGGAGGATGGAGGCCGGCTCCCCTGGAGTGTCCTCCGTACTGCAGTGGGCTCTCACCACTGAAATGCAACATCAGGGTCAAATTTCAGTGGATCCGAAGCTGACTGGCAGTGGCTGGAGAGGGGGTTCAAATTCAGTCCACAGAGGGGCCACATCTTTTTTTTTTTTTAATTTAAAACTTAGGAGATTTCACACAAAGTGCAGTTTTCTTCCTTCTCCCAACAAGCCACCCAGGGCCCATGTTCCTACGCCGTTTCTGTCATTCACAGGACTTGCCCACCTCCTGAGGCGTCTGTGGCTTTGACCGCTGTCCGAAGCTGAGTCCTCAGCCCACAGCTGAGGCCTGGGCAGTGTTTGATGAAGAAGCAGCAAATTATATGCAGGCTTGAGTTACACTCTGGTGGAAAGGCCAGGATTGGCATTTTAAAAATTCATCATCTTCTAATAATAAAAGTCTGCATTTACAGAGAGCCACGCTTCCGAGACCGCCAAGCTTTGTGCAAACATCGTTCTGAATCTTTCTAAATCGCTCACAGTCGAGCTCTGGGAAGGCAGAAAGTGACTTGGCCTGAGGCCCCTATGGTAACAGAAAGAGGCCTAAAGAAAAGCTCCCTGCCTGCCCACAGAGGGGGTCATAAGAGCCAAAGCGCAAAGACATGAATTCCAAGGTAGGGGTTTGTGACTGGCACACGCACAAGACAGCTTTGCTGGCTGGAGCACCAGGAGCCATTGTCTTTTAATTGGGGGAAACTGGGCTTCAGAGGCCCAGGACGAATGGCCCCGGTGCCTTTCTCAGTGGCCTTTTTCCTCTTGCCTTCTGGGAATCAGGCTTCTGCAGCTCAGAGCTTGGGTCACCTTTTCTCTCCTGCCCTGTGCCAGCACCCAGGGCCAGGTTCACCCTGCTGACCTTTGCCCAAGACACTCTGGTCTGGTTTGGCTAGTCTTCCCCTCCCCACTGGGCTGTCGCCGCCACAGTGGAGGGAGCCTGCTCACCAGCGCCCCATTTCCCTGAGGCCCTTTTCCAGGTGGGGAACAGCACCCCTGCCTCCCTGCCCTCACTGCTATAGCAGAAACACAAGAGGTCTGACAAAGGGCCAGAGGCTGGGCTCTGGCCTGTCTGTGGCCTTCAGATCTGGTATCTCTCTGCCCAGCCTCACTGCAAGCTGTGGGGTAGCCACACTGGTGCAGCTGTGCAGTACAGTGTCGGGCAGCTTTGTGAGGTAATGGTAGGCTGAGAGGTTGATATCCTTCAACAGCTTTTACCAATTATCAGGCCCATCGAATTCTTCTACATGTGACAGACGCCCAAGTGTTTCTCTCCTGTGGTCTTGCTGTCAGTGGATGGAGAGTGTTATACCCAAGTCCCACTGAGACAATCTCTCAGGACATGACATGATCTTAAAGTCCAACCAAGAGCTTTATTGAGCCATCCCTCCATAGGAGGAAAGCACCCACTTAGATTAAGACACAGTATTTAAAGGCAAAATCCATCCCCCCACCTATTACCAAGAGGTTTTTATGCAAAAGTGATTAGAACATTCTATTGTTAAAGTGCAGAAGCGAGTCCTTATAGAAGCCAATAGCAACGATTAGATCATTGGTTACTATAGAACAGTAAGTTTTTAAAACATACAATCTGCACCTGCGCGCATCAGTTGGGTGGACAGTTCCCAAGAAGACAAGTTCCTGGTCCACAGGGAGGTTACAGGACACATAGTAGAGGGTTTTTTTGTTTTGTTTTGTTTTTACAAAATGACTATTTTTATGTCAAGTTGGGTTTTACAGACGGAGCGGTGTTTCACTTCTTCCCCAAGTCCTTCTAGATCTCTTGATTCTCTCTGTCCTCAGGACCAGCGCAGTCCTGGCATACCTGGTGCTCCCTGGCTGTTGAATAATCACAGACTCTGAGCAGGGAAGCCCTGCTTCCCTTCCCCACTGTGGGCAGAATGCAAAGCACCCTGTCCCTTCCCATGGAGGCCTGGGAACAGCTTTCTGGACAGGAGTAGGGGGTGGGGCCAGAGGAGCCCCATTTTTTTAACTGGCAGAGAGTTTCATATCTGTGGTAAGACAGCACGTCAAATGGACCTATTCTGGCTTGCAAGGTGCAGGGCTCAAACCTCTAAGCATCTTTCCAGGGAAGGGAAGAACTGTAAATTTAATGAAGTTTAATTCTTACTCTGGGGGTGGGAGTTGCTGCTCAGGTTTTTTTTTTTTTTTTTTTTTGAGACAGGGTCTCGCTTTGTAGTTCAGGCTGGCCCTCAGCTCACTATGTAGCCCAGGCAAGCCTTGAACTCAGCAATCCTGTCTCTGCCTCCCGAGTGCTGGGATTACAGGCGTGAGCCACCACGCCCAGCATTGTGGTATGTGGTATTGATGGCTGGTGGGCATGAGTCACCACACCCAGCATTATATGTGGTTACCGGGTCAAACTCAGGGCCTTGCACTTGCGAGGCAGGGGCTGGAACCACTGAGATAAATCTCCGGCCCTCAGGCTTTTGTTTAAACAGCACCTAACTGTCTAAATACAAAGCAGTGGATACTAGACACAGGCTGGGCACTTTCAAAGGGAAGCTCCTTCTCCTGTTTCCTGACTTCTGTCCCCAGAATTGGAAAACAAACAGGAAAAGAATCTGTTCCCACTGCTGGCTGTATTGAGACAAGAGCCCAAAGCAAACCTTCTTCTTGGGCTGGAACTCAGGTATGAATTTCTGCTGCACACACAGAGGTGATAGGTGAGGTTGTAGAGCTCAACACAAGCTCCAGGGGAGGATGAAGGAAAAATAAATTTTTAAAGCATAAAAATGGAAATAATAAAGGGGACATGATAAATACTGTAGCATATCCACCCAGAGGGAACAGGAGCAGAACATGGAATTTATCAGGTTAAATCCTCCATGTCACACAGAGAGTACTTTTCTCCCATTAGTTTGTTCTCCTGTGTCTGGGAGGTGACAGCGGAGGACTTCCTAAGGGACAGGCACTGAGCTTCCCGCAGGGTGTAAGGCCCTTGGCCCAGGGGAGGGGGTGGGTCTGCTCAGTGCAAAGGGCCCAGCGTGGGACGGAATAAGTGCGGCCCTGTCAGGTTCCCACAGTGGCCTGCACTTTTCATCACAACTCGAGTACGCCGAGGGGCAAGGTAGCTACCAAATGGCCTCCTGGGTTGAACACTGGCTTACTTTGTACCCAGCTTTGACGTTGGGAAAATGCCTGAGTTTTCCCATTTATAAAATGAGGGTAATAGTGTCTGTTACTATGGCACAAATTAAATAATCTAATAATACATGCACAACCTAAGGACTTTTCATCATATTGTGAATCCAGAAATTTCATCCTTTCGCTCTTGGCAAAGGCTTTGTAAATTTTCCCCTTTAGGAAGGGGAAATTCAGGCAGCCCTCATCATCACAGCATTAGCATAAATTGTTAGTGTTCTAGCTCTCCCAGAAGGCGAGACTCTGCTGAGAGGGGCCACAGGTTGAGGGGCGCCGTAGAAAATGAAACCGCGATATGATTGGACTAGCTAAAGCTGCTTCTGCTAACTGAGCTGTTTTCTGTTCCTGGCATGAGCTGGTCCTCCCTGCAGCCTCCTGAGACAGACAGTATCAGCCATCTCCTTTACACAGAAGGAAACCGAGGCACAGGGAAGTTAGGCGATTCACTGTGTGTCACATATCTTGCCAGTTCCATCGGCCCTGCCCCTCCTCACTGTCCCCCGCCCTGTCCCACTGACCCCCCGCTGGACTGAGGGGAGAGTATAGCAGACATGCACATGGGGAGGGGTCCAGGACCTCTGGGGTTGGTCCCAGGTCACATCTAACTGGGGCTATGATCTTGGTTAAGTGACAGGGCTACTCTTTGCGAGTCCTATCTGTACAGTGAAGATACAGCAAAGCTTGCCTCAAGGGGCTGTCACGAGGACTAAACGGGGTAATTATGAGATGAGCTTATGAGGGTGCCCAGCATGTATTAAGCATTCGATAGATGTTGGCTTTTAAGACCACTATGGGATTCATCCTGTCAACCAGAACATTCATGATGGGAGAAAGAAAGGAGAAATTGAAGGGAGGAGGAGGGAGGGATGGGAGGAACAGGCCCCTGTAGTCATTAGCACCCAGTAGTCAGACCTTTATAAGTATTTTGGAGATGCCCGGGGCAATTGCTGGACTTTGCTGCTGTGAATAATCCGCGCCTGTGCTCTCCGGATTGAGCCACCGGCTAGGGCCCCGAAGTGAGGTCAGACACAGTCCACAACGCTAGCACCGAGCTCGCTAGGTAACATCAGCCTCTGCCGGGCGGGCGGTGCTCACGGTGAACCTTGGAAAGCGCTCTGTCTTAAATGCAAATCACAAAATGTCTTAGGAGAAGTTTTTTTTTTTCTTTTTAAACTCCCTAGTCGCTTCAGCCTCCCCTGAAAAGAAACTTTATCATTGTAGGTTTTTGAAAGAACAAGAATGAGACACACTAGCTGCTAGAAAAATAATGAAAAACTGTGGGTGGGGCGACACCCAGGTGCAACTGCCCCTCTCTCCCCAGGAGGGGCAGAGGGCACATGCGGCCCCACCCTGAGGTGCCTTGTCCCCTCCACCAGAGCGATGGGAGCTTTCCCCTTGACAAATCCCTTCCCTCTTCCTGCCTCCCTCCACTGGAGGACACTGCCAAGTGGATTTAATTCAAATCCCGTGTAATAAAAACATAAAGTAAGGCAAAATAAATGGGGATGCTTTAAGTAACATGTTCTGGCATCTCATAAAAGCCTCTTAAATTGATTACCAAGGAGGACATGGTGTAGGCTCCAGAAAGGGCTCCGGCTGGGGCTGGCAGAGCCCCAGATCACAGTCCACCGGGGTGGCTGCAGTCGTAACTCTTCCTCATATCATGTTTTGTGCTTGAAATGCAGGGCTCTGCACAGTGAATGTTCCTTCTTCAAACAAGGCATGTATTTGAAAGAAAAAACCCACAGTCGTAAGCAGTTCCAGGCTGCGCTGGCCAGGCTCACTACACTGGGCATTTCGACTGCTAAGTTCTTGAGATCTGTTTACCAATAACTGGGAAAAAGAGAACAGTGAAAGTGTCATCCCTGTGGTTGGGAAAGACTTGTCATGACAACACTGCTCAGGGCTGAATTGCACTAAATTCAGTTCCTGGTATTCGGGACTGAGGAAAATGATGCCCATTTCCCAAGGGGGAGGGGGCTCTCTCCTCTTCCTTTAGAATCTTCTCTCCTCACCTAATCATCAGCTTGGTTTTTCTGGTCAAAGCTCTGGGATGGGGAGGTGACTGATCAGTGGAACCAGGAGGGATCCATGTGTTCTGCATACTGGTAAAAGGACTACCTGGCTGGGCCTGGTGGTCTACACCTATAATCCCAGCACTTGGGAGGTTGAGGAAGGAGGATTTACACAAGTTCAAGGCCAGCATGGACTGAATTGTAAGTTCAATGCCAGCCTGAACTATATAGTAAGACCCTGTCTCAAAAATGAAACAAAACAAAACAAATACAAAAAAGAAGGAACTACCTGATTACCAAAAAATCACTTGGAAAATTAGAATACTTGGCTCAGCGTGAAATAATCAATAGCTTACAGAAGTAGAAGATCTTTTAAGCTGGGTGTTAGACTACTAGGAAGGGGCACTCTAGGTCAACTAAGGAGGCTGGCTGATGTGTTTCCCATGGAGAATTGAGACTGGTGTTTATAAGGCAATAGACCGGGAACAGCTTGCACAGGTTAAGTGTGCCCATGCACTTACCAGATGTCCATGCATGTTTCTCAGTGTGTCTACCTGGGATCTTATCTCCATGGTGACAGACTCCAACCTTACAGTGAGACCTCAAGGCTTCTTTCCACAAAACTTCCTCTATTAATTTGCAGAATTTTCCCCAGAGGGTAAGATTATCAACTCATCACTCTTATTATTTCAATTCTGCTGTTTCTTTTTCTTTCCTCTTTCTTTCACTCTTTTTATCCTTTTCCTTCTATTTTCCTCTTTCTCACTCCCTTTTTCTTTTCCCCTCTCTCTTTTCTCTCTTCTTCCTCTCTGTTTTTCTGTTTTTTTGTTTTTTGTTTTTTTTCACACCAACTGGATTTCTGCTGAATGTCACCTCCTTAAGGGCAGGGTCAGAAATGAACAAGGTGCAGTTGCCTGTTCAAAACATACCACCCAGTGTGAGAATTCCTGACCAAGTGAGCACATCGGAGTCACCTGGAGAACTTCGAATAGAAGATTCCTGGGACCACCCAGATCTATTCTTTGAGAATCTTCAACAGTGCAGCCTACAAATAGGCATTTTGAACAAAAAAATTTCTATGTGACTTTGTAGTCACTGATCTTTTTGCAGAAAACTAGTTACAACCAGCATGATAAGAGCTGGAACTCAGAGAGGAAACTACTACTGGCTCCACTGGTAGGAGAGAGTTGTTAGTCTCTGAAAACATAGGCCTCAAATCAGGTCTTACAGGATGAACAGGAGTTTGCTTCAGGGTTTATATGAGGTGGTAAAACCTGGATTAGACAGGAAAGTCCTTGAGATAGGTATATATACATGAAAGGGAATATTATTTCACTGAGAGGATTCTTCTCAGAGCTCTGCCCAGTTGGAAGGGTTTTGAGACATAGCCAGAAGGAAGGCCAGGGGCTAAGTGATGGTAGCTTTAGTGCCAATTTATTTGTAGGATTTCTTTGCAAACACTAGGAATACTTAGAAGAGTTTTAAAAGAGGGTACAATAGAATCACATCTACATTAGAGTTTTACATTTGAAAAGGATTAATTTGGGCATCCATATGAGGGGAAGCAAGTGAGATAAGCCTGAGAGTTTTTACACTAATTCAAAAGGCAAATGCACCTCCCTTATGGCCCTGAATGTAAGGACAAATGGCATGTGTCATTCACACAGGCAGGACTCGCCAGACCTCCACAAATGTGTCCAAATCCTTCAATTCCCATTTGCTCTTTCAGAATGTAGTTAACAGTTCTTTTCTTCACCCCATCACTCCATCAACCACACACTCCTGGGGGGAGAAAGGGCCCTTTAAACACCGTCAAACACTTCCTGTGTTTCCAATCCTGGATCCTGAAGATCTCAGTGAAGATAAGGGGACAGGACAGAGGCAGGTGCCCTGAGCCTGCCTACCACTTTATCTCCTGCTTAGTATCCACCGAATGTTTGCAGATCAACTCCGGTGGATAATAGGCATAGAAATAGTCAGTGCCTTCACTTCACATGAAAGATGTTTTCAAGGAAGCGCACACTTTAATTTCATGGTTAAATCAAGGATAGCCTATTAAATTGATAATATTTGAACACACTCTCTATTTCCTTTTCTTTGCCTCAGACATACAGAGTTGGTCCAGAAAATATCCCTGAATAGGCACTATTCTCATAGAATATAGCACACACAGTTCATAAGTATGGTTATTAAACAGCTCAAAGATAACTTTTAGAATAAGTGCTTAGGTCGTTCCAGGAAATTTGCTTGACTGTGCTTCAAAAAGACCTGTGATCTAAAGTTAGCAAATATAAAAAGAACAAGTTTAAAACTTCAAATGAATGAGGTTAAAACTATCTCCAAAAAAAAAAAAAGATTCAAAAAGGAAAAGCAGTTTTGCTTAACAACCAGCCACTGAACAGAGCAGCTACAACACTGTGGATTACATGGGGTGACTGACGAGGGCTTTAAAGACCCACAGTAGGTACAGTGGTGATTAGTATATGTACTGGGTTTATTAGTTATTAGTATTTCTGTTATTCTTTATGCAAGTTGCTTATAAAATAGCCTTTTCTATCTCGAAAAATATCTAGAAACAGTGAAAATGGCCTGAAAATTGCCCGGAGATTTAAATTAGGTTTATCAGTCTAATTTGTGCTTTTTATGTGCCTCACTGACAAAAGCAGCAGAGGTCAGAACAAGCCACAAAACCCTAGAGCAGCTATGAACAAATTAGCATTTTCAGATGATGTGGAAAGTTTAATTCTGTTTACCAAAGACACATGCAAAGAATGGTTTTCATGATGATTGAGATCTGCAACAATAAAAGTGTAAAATTTATAGCATCATAAAAAGGTCTGTGAAAAATGCAAATCTCCTGCTGGGCAGGTTGGTGTGTGGGGGGGTCTCAGTCGGGTTCCTGTACCAGTTCATTATCATTCAAGTTCAACATGGGCAGTTCTTCCCTCCCCCACCCCAAAGGCAGCATGTTGTCTTTAAGTAGCTTTTTTGATTATCTTCTGAGCACTGGGAAGGCCTCTTCAAATAGTGAACAGCTGTGCAAGGAAAACACACAAACAGAAAGTATGTTAATTTGAGGGGTGGTAAATTAAGGCATTTTGTATGTTTTTGTGACTATAAAATAGAACATCTAAGTTGTACAACTCTTGTATAACTCCTTCCTACAAAAGAGGAATGAACACTAAGAGCCAGTGTTCATGGACATAAAAAGTACACGCTTTGATCCCTACCTGCAGCTAGAGTACCAGGTCTGATGCAAAGGCTGTAGAATAGTCAGTTTCTGTCTTAGAATTTGAACTAAGAGACACTAAAACTTTGTTGGAAGTAGATACTCTGCCCACATCATAGTTGGGATCACTGGCAAATGCACTGAGCACACATAACCTGAGCCTACAATGGTGTTACAGCCCAATGAACCCACTATAAATTGAACATCTCAATCTCATAAGTTACAAACGTATATAATACACCTAGCCTACCAGCCATTGTACACAACACGCTTTGTTACAGAGCATAGATAAGCAATCACTGGGCAGGGGGAGGGGTGCTAAATATCCAGGAACGCACAAGTCCAAAAACTTAACCTGGAACTGCGCCACCGAGCTACCAATGTACTTCCACAGAACACACCAAGTCTAGGAAAGACCTGATTCTGTTGTTGAGGGCACTGGCATGGTGGAGGGAAATGCCAATCCAGGGAAAGGAAACAGGGAGCATAAAGGTGAAGATGACCACATGATTCTCAGGATGGCACCATGGCTCTGTCTTGGGCACCTTTCTTGTCATATGCAAGACTACTATATTTCCTACTCTTGAGCCTACAACCTTATTTTCATCTTGTATGAACAGTATTCTTTTTTTCTGCAAATAAGTGAATTCAGAAGAACAAAATTATATGCTATGGTTCCCTCTGTAATGAACTGAGAGCTCAATGGAGAGATAGGAAAATGCAGGGAAAGAAAACCAGACCCTGGACACTACCATCATTGATGAGGATGCTGTGCTTCTAGAACAGGACTTGCCACCAAGTCTTTGCTTCACCGAGGGTAGTAGAGTAAGAATATCCATCCTGCAATGTGTGGTTAAACAGAAAAGTCGAATGTGCTTCTCTAAAAAGGTGTGTGTATACATACACTTGACAGGAAGAAAGAAAGACGTGGGGCTGTTTGTTTCCGTTGTTTGGTTTTGATGTGGAGACAGAGGCTCAGGTCACTTTTAGACAAAAAGTGAAGGGGAGAAACAGGGGTGAACCATCTGTGGGCCCCACCTGCCCCTCCTGTCCCTGCTACACTCTTGTTTCATGTTTTTCTTCTGCTTAGTATTTGGAAAATTAAGTGTGTTTACATCTCCCCCCTTTCCATAAAAACAAAAATATGAGTTTATAGTCTAAACAGTCTAGCTTTATTTCCCCACATGTCAAGTGATAAAGTGGGTCCAATTTTACCGTAAAGTATAGACAGATAAAATTAGGTAGAAATTAATAGGCAGGTAGACAGGGCAGGGCCAGGGCAGAGGATGAGAATACCTCACAGTTGTGGTGGGAGGCGCATCCATCGGAAGCCAGGGCTAAAGACAAAGATCCAATGACCAGGCTGATGTGCCTCCTGGAGGACAGGCAATAACTTGAGATTATAGTATAATTGGAATCACCTGGTCTAGTAAAGTGCGGGGGAGACACTGGTCACCAGATGGGTGACCAGAGCAGACCCATCCTTTCCCCAAAATGTTTTTGTTTTTTCCTTGTGCTCATTCTCCATGACCTGCCTCTCTATCGGACCAATTTCAGCCTAAATTTGACTGTAGTCTGAACCGCATTGTACTTACCTTGTGATCTCACATCCACTCACCTTGTAAAGTTGCTCTGTCAAACATTCCTAGAGAAACAACCTCTGTGGCCACCCTCCTCTGGGACCCTTCCTGGCTTTCAATAAGTCTTTCCTACTTCTAACCTCCATTGCTCCTTGGAATTCATTTTTTGATTTTGGAGGAAACAAATTCAGAGTATCTGGCATCTAGCTGGTTGGGAGGTACATTTCTTTTATATCAAAAGTGCAAAAATCTGAGTGTATATGAGAACTAATATGGAGGCAAATTTTCAGCGCGTCCTCCCAGAATTGGATCACAGACTGTAACAGAGCTCAGTGGGCCCCATAGGAAAGGTCACAGTTGACTGAGAGGGCCTCATATGTATCTGGTGCAGAATTATTCATGTCCCTACAATGATCTCCAAAGTGTCCCGTGGTAGATGACACAGCCTCACTCCCCAGAAGGCCCACAGACTCCGGTTACCCTTCACCGACTCAGAGCAACGAAAGATGCTGAAGACCCAGGGAAGAAAGTCTCTGGGCCCTAGAAGCAGCCAGCCGTATTCTTATTCAATTATTAAGAAGTGTATGTTCTGCACCCAGAAAGCCTCACATTGTGCTGGGGACAGAGGAACATCAGAAGTGTTTAGGCCTCGAGTGGCTCCAATCTGTACTGTCTGGGATGTATCTGTGAGCAGAGCGGAAAAAAGAACTGCTCTATGAACTTACAATTTGGGGAAGAGGAGACGAAAAACGTACAGTATAGACGATATGCATTGTATAATAGGCTAGAGGGGGGCGAACACGCAGAACAGTGAGCAGGGTGGAGATGATGAGGGCGTGGGGTGAAGAGATTCAAGCTGTGGGTGGTCAGCGTGGATCAGCCCTGATGAACAGGCTTCATAGCATTAAGCAATTATTTCCTTGAACTGTCTTCTGTCATCAGCCGTGTGATAGTGATTTCCACGGCCCCTCTCTAATGGCAATGGCTGTGCAAACCCAGGGGATGTCTTTAGACTGGAGATCCTGTTGTCGGAGATTCGGGAGGGTCTGAGCCCCCACTTTTCTAACAAGCTCCCAGGGGATGCTGGTGCTGCCGCTGTCACGTGACTCGGCACACTGAGGCCCCGCGCCCAGGCCGCACGCTCCCCTTGGACTGCGTTTTCCAGAGCACTCACTCCTTGCGTTGTTTGAAGCCCGAACCTGTGTTGATGAAGGATCTGAGAAAAGTGAGTAACGGGGAAGACAGCAGCGGGGCTAGCGAATTGCTAAGTGAGAGTGATTGACGGTCCTAATGGATCCCTTTCAGAAGCTGGGCCTCATAGCAATTATGTTCGTTTGCACTTCACTGTAATAACATTTAAACCATACAGAATTAATTTGGTTGTAAGTGGGTATGTCATTAGTGCTCTTGAAAGATTTCTTGTCCTGGAATTTTTAATGAATTCATCATGAATTTAAATTCGTTCTATCTGCAGCCTCAGGGCTGGCCCTGTGCTTGGAAAATGACCTATCTAGTATAATTTGATGGGTGTTAGAATACACCATCTGCTCAAAAATCTTTCCTCCTCTGACTCCAGGAAATTCGCCCTCAGAGTCTCACTTAATAAATCAACAAATAATGTGATGGATAATCCAAGTCAGTAAATATTTACCAAATACTTACAGTTTGCCAAGAACTGGAGATTACGGGAAGATGAATGACCCCTTGCTGCCTCCCAGGACTGCTCAGCACGATCTGAAGACGAGGGGCAGAGTGCAGAGATGCACGGATGACATCGGGCCCTGCTAGGAGCTCTGTGCTTCTGCGAGAAGTGACTTCTCTGCCGTCACTAGCAGTGTCACGCAGGAGGGAGCTAGAGTACAATGACATCATGCACATCCAAGAGACCTTGGTTACTAATGGGGTGCTCTCTGCTGCTTTCCAGGGAACCATTTCCCTCTCTAGTATGCTTCTTATCTGCAAGATAGTCTTAATATCTCCCCACATAGGCATGTTGTGGATCTGAGGCTTATAAAAATAGTGCAGTATATTCAGAGCACCTAAGAGCCCACATCTCATGCAATGCTCGAGACAAACCTGACAAGAGTTAGTTCTGAGTCCTGAGCCATTTCCTCGAATGGCATGAACATATGACTGCTTTCGACATTTAGCAAACCCACCAGTGCCAGGTCAGATATTAGGGACAAGATGACAAGTAGCCCTGTGTCCTGTGTCTGTGCAGTTCTACAGGTTCCTCAGAGAAATGGACAGACAAAGGGCAGAGCAGGACTCAGAGGGGCAGGTGAGCTCGATGGGGAGGGTTCTGGAGGAGGACAGGGCCTGGCTGGGAGGAGGGCATGAAGTCATTTCAAGAGGGAACAGAGGTAGAAAGTCAGGGACAGCAGGGGTAGCACAGTGGGGACAGCTGCACTGGGGACCAGCTCAGAGGGCCTTTTGTCATCTCCAGAGATGATCAGGCCTACAGACCACCGAGGGACAAAGGATGGAGAGATGAATACAGGAGCCAGCAAAGTGTGCAGACAGTGTGGTTAGGGCCAAAGGCAGCTCTGGCTTTTGAGTCTGGGCCTGGAGACCATGGGCTGTGGGATGGAGGATGGGAGGGAGCCAGCTGGCGAGGGTCACGACAGTGTCAGCTTTGGATGGGCTGGGCCACAGACTCCCCAGAGGCATTGCCAATCCTCTGGTTTCATCCAGGCCTGAAGGCAGTAACAATGCTACACCCACACGTCTCCCTTTTTGCAAGATGCTGGGCAGGGGAGAAAGTGGGAGCAGAGCTGGGTAAGCCTCTAGTCTTGGGTCTCACACTCCCATTGTATTCTCTACTAAAGGATAGTCTGTCGTAGCTTGTCTTTAAAAATAATCCCTGGATTCAAGACTTAAAACATTAAAACAAATAATAAACCTGCTGCAGGTTAAGTAAAACTCTTGGAGACATTGGCTTAGGCAGAGACTTCATGAATAAAACCTCTATAGCACAAGAACTAGCAGAAAGAATCAACAAATGGGATCTCATCCTACTAAAAAGCTTCTGCACAGCAAAAGAAACCACTGGCACCACTGAAAGACAATCAACCACATGGGGAAAAATCTTTACTAGCTGTTTCTCAGACAAAGGCCTACTATCTAGAAAATATAAAGAACTTAAACAAATCAATCCCCCAAGTTTAAAAACCCAATGCAAAAATGGGCATCTGAAATGAACAGACACTTCTCAGAAGCAGAGTCAAAGCAGCCAAGAAACGTGAAGAAATGTTCAACGTTATTGGTCATTCGAGAGGTACAGATGAAAACAACACTGAGATTCCATCTCACTCCACAAAGAATGGCTGTTATTACAAAATCAACCAGCAATAAATGCTGGCAAGGCTGCGGGGAGAAAGGAACCCTTCTCCACTGTTGGTGGGACTGTAGACTTGTGCAACCATTGTGGAGATCAGTGTGGAGATTCCTCAGAAAACTAGGACTAGAGGTCCCATTTGACCCTGCTATTCCCCTGCTAGGAATATACTCAAAGGACTTAAAAGAATCACACTGTAAAGACATATGTA
The DNA here is from genome assembly GCA_004025085.1 of Thryonomys swinderianus. NCBI lineage: Eukaryota > Metazoa > Chordata > Mammalia > Rodentia > Thryonomyidae > Thryonomys > Thryonomys swinderianus. The sequence continues at coordinate 96,866 of PVIC010000670.1, read as the reverse complement.
CACCCATGTTCATAGCAGCTCAGTTTGTGATAGCCCAATCTTGAAAACAACCCAGATGCCCATTGACAGGAAACTGGATAAAGAAAATGTGTGTTTTTTTTTATATAAAATGGAGTTATTGCCGGGCGTGATGGCTCACACCTATAATCCCAGCACTCGGGAGACAGAGGCAGCAGGATTGCTGAGTTTGAGGCTTGCCTGGGCTACATAGTGAGCTCAGGGCCAGCCTGAACTACAAAATGAGACCCTCTCTCTCTCTCTCTCAAAAAAAGGAGTTATTATTCTGCCATAAAGAATGACAAGTTCCATTCATTTATGTGCAAATGAATACAACTCAAGGGCATACTAATAAGTGAAATAAATAGATCACTGATATGTAAATATCCTATCTTTTCTCTGGTATGAGTACCTGTAGATGTAAATCAGTTCTAGAATGTATGATAGGTTTTGTAAAATAGGAAATATTCAAAGGGAATGTGGTGGGGGAACATAATGAGGGAAGAATAAATATGATTTGGAAAGAAAAAGAAATAGCATGTATATAAGGGGTGGGGATTTGTTGGTAGGCAGGGATATGAGTAAAAATGAGAATTAACTTGTGTCATATACTGGTACAAATTCCCAAATGTTGAGTGTGATTGTGAGCTGTCTATTAAATGTACCAATAAAGAATTCAATTTAAAAAAAGTAATCCCTGGACCAGAGATTTAGCTCAGTGGTTCCAATGCCTTCCTAGCAAGTGCAAGGTCCCTGGTTTGATCCCTAGTAACCACATACAACCATACCAGGCCTGGTGACTCATGCCCACCAGCAATCAGTACCACACACCACATTGCCAGGACTGGTGGCTCACGCCTGTAATCCCAGCACTTGGGAGGCAGAGGCAGGAGGATTGCTGAGTTCGAGGCTTTCCTGGGCTACATAGCTCAAGGACAGCCTGAACTACAAAGCAGGACCCTGTCTCAAAAACAAAAAAATAATCCCTGACCAAGCTTTCCCATAACTTCCCGTGAATTCCCATTTTCTTTCTCCTCATCCCCTCACAGATGGACTTCTTAGAAAACACCTCATTCCTTGCATCTATCTCCTTGCTAAGCCTCAAACCATCTTAAAAGCAGCCTTTTCTGCTCTCTTAATCATGAGCATGACTCACACTTACTCTATAAATGTGGAAAGTATATAAAAACTATTTCAATTGCTCATAAACCCACAAGGCAGACACAACCACTGACTACTGACATTCTTGTAAGTTTCCCCTCTAGTTTATCTCTCCATGTGATTAGGTAGACGGGTGACAGATAGATGAATGGAGGATGGAGAGATAGATAGATCCATTCTAATTTTTTCTTCTATAAATTTTGACTCACCTTGAATATAATAGAAGATTAATATGATATTATAATTTTAGATAATTAAATGTTCATAATCATGACAATGGTAATGGATGAATAAGGTTTCATCTTTGATGTCCTATGTTGAATATTTAGATAGTTTTTTGGTTTTCGAGATTATGAATAGTGCTATAAATATCCATGTGGCATGCCTAGAAATAAAATTCTGAGTCAAAAGATAGTAATATTTTTTAGTCTCAATACATGATCACATCAGTTCATAAGATGTCTCTTGATACGTTCGGGGGATTTAGTCCTGAACCTTCTTCAGATAACAAAAACTGCAGATGCTCAGGCTTTTATCTAAAATTGTGTAGTGTCACATGTAACCTGCTCACATTCTTCTGCATACTTTAAATTGTTCCTAGATTACTTATCATACCTAATACATTGTAACTGATATGCAAGTAGTGGTTCTACTGTATTGTTTAGGCAAGAATAATAAAGAAGTCTGTATGTGTTCGGTACATCTGCACTTTATTATCTGAGTATTTCCAGTCCTCGGCTGCTTGGATCCAGGCACGTGCATCTCCTAGTGACAGAGGCCGAGTGCACCGGAGCTGTGCCTAGGAGTAGCTCATGTATTCACTTCTTCATTCTTTTCATTCTAGCTCTTCCTTTTTTTTTTTTTTTTTTTTTTTGCCTGTGTCTGTCTCCTTCTCTTGCACATTTGAGACCTTGGGTTTGAGCCCAGGACTGTAATTTTTTAAAAATCAGTTTAAAAAAAAATCAGAAATAGTAGAATTGCTTGGATATGGAGCTGAAGCTGGAAATCAAGGTTTTGCCTTTCTTTCTTGTTCTTGTAGCACTTTTATACCTGAAGAGACAGTTTCTTGGAAAAAAAAACTATCATTTTTATCCTTAGAACAGCCAAAGCTTTCAGTGTTTTCAGGGAAAGAGAATTATCTGTGTAATCACCATCTAAGACCTTGGTTCCTGGTGGAATGCTGACCCTGCCATCTCCATGCTCAGCCTGTAGAGAGCAGAGACACCAGAGACCTAGGGCTGCTGAAATTAATACTTGAATCGTAAGCCTATTGCAAGAACTGGGAGGTTGGAAACAGCCAATCCATATTCCGTTATACATATGCAGCCAACATGTTGTCTATACGCTTATCAGCTGATGGAGATTGTTATACCTCATATCTGGTTGTGTCTCATGCTTATAGGTGGAGCTTTCGTAGGTGGCTGGGTCCAGGGTACATGAACACAGATTAGGGGTGCCTGATAACTAACTAGTCCCCTGATTGGTTAGCATAGTTCTGGGTGTGGATAATGGGAAGCCCCACCTGAGTGTGCAACCAATAGGCTTGCAGCCTGAAGTAATGAAAGTAATGAAGTAATGAAACGGAAGTGTAGCCTCGCTGCTGGCTCCCTGTGGTCTGCACGCTCTAAACTGTTTCCCTTCCGCCGTGCTGCCCTGCCTTGGAGCCAGTTGGATATTGACTGAAACCTTTACAACTGTAAGCAAAATAAACGTTTCCTCCTTCAACTTGTGAGTGTTAGTTATTTTGTCCCAGTAATGAGAAAAGAAACTAAGACAAACAGTTGTTTACACATCTTGGCTTTTGTGAGCAGTCCGGATATAAACATTAGTCTGTGCCCTTGTTTTCAATACATGCTTAAGGAAGTTGGATTGTCTGTACCCAAGGTAATCTTATGTTTAATTCTTCGAGGAAACAGAATTTGAATATTATTGTTCATTTTGCCACACAGGCTGGGAAAGAACCACTTACCCACCTATCATCAACTCGGTAGTTGCTGTTGCTCTCGGGAGAAAGTTAGCCGGCCACCGGATCCAAAACAGGAAAAGACAGGTGGACCACCCTAACAATAGCAATAGGTCCTCATAGGTGAGGTACAGTCACAGAACTAAACAGAGAGACAGAGAGACAGGAAGTAGCATGCTACCCCCCCCCAGGCTGTGGCTGTGCGTGTCCCTCATCTTGCTCTCACCCAAGTTCCATGACATGCCCCACTCACTACTTTTAAAGTGAGTTCTTCTTGGTGCTGGGGAACCGGGAGCTCCTTAAGCATTAATCAAGTCCCCCGGTGAGTGGGGCTTCAGACTTGCTCAGTGAGAGTGTGACTTGCTTGGCCATGATTTCCTTGTACCCAGAGGAAACAAGAGCAACTGAGTTTGCCTAAAAAGAGAGTAGCCTCAGGGTTCTAGGTGAGGGAAACCACCAGGTTCTGCACCCAGGAGGCTGAGCCAGGAGGATCACTGTGAGTTTGAGGCTGATCTGAGCTACATAGTGAGATACTGTCTCAAAAAAGAAATACAGAAGACTTTTTAAAGAGAAGTTATCATCCCCACTCTACCTCCATTACTTCCCCTGTGAAAGGGAGACCTCCTGACATCTTAGTAAATCCTCATTTTTAGTTGACTTGGAGGCTACTGGATCACCAGACCCTGGTCAGAAGTTAACTCTGGGCTTCTTTGCTTATGTCTGGGCAGAGTGCCAGTTACCACCTTAACATTCAAAGAACTTAGTGTGACTCTTTTACTTATGCCTCCGATAGCACTGAGAACTCTGATGGCAGGGCTAGGGTGAGCAAATAGTAAGAGACATACTTCTGACGCTCCCAGAGCAATGGTTTATCAGGGAACTCAGGCTCTGCATAATGGGAATATATATATAGTAAACTGTATCAGTAAATATGGTGAAAAGGAGATCTTCTCAGGACCTGGGATTTTACATTAAAAAAACTAGTCTCATTGTATATTCTCTTTTCTCCAGGTTCCAAATCCCCCCTGATACTTCCTACGATGTCCGCAGAGAGTTTCTGCTGTGAGTACCAGTAATACAGGAACACAGACCTCGTTCTCTAGCTACACACAAAATATAGCTAGTTTAACAGAGGGCCTAAAGTTTTAATTGAATTTCATTTTATAATATAACTTCTTTTTTTGAGACAGGGTCTCACTTTGTAGTTCAAGCTGGCCCTGAGCTCACTGTGTAGCCCAGGCAAGCCTCAAACTCAGCAATCCTTCTGCCTCCTGAGTGCTGGGATTACAGGCATGAGCCACCAAACCCAGCATTTGTGGTATGGGGTAATGATTGCTGGTGGGCGTGAGTCACCACACCTGGTATTGTTGTATGTGGTAACTGGGGATCTAACCAGGGACTTGCACTTGCTAGGCAGGCACTGCAACCACTGAGCTAAATCTCCTGCCCATAATATAAATATTTAAATTGGAGCTATACAAAATAATTTTTTCATTCCACATACATTAACTCTTTGATTAAGACCCCACTTAGCTTTATGAGCTGATAATTTAGTGTTTGTAGGCTGAGGTGATCTGTGACTATAAGGGTATGTTGGCTTTCCAAGACTTACCATGGAAGTGACCCAACTCCTCTGTGTCAGGCAGTTTCTCATCTCTATGATGTAGGACCTGAGATATACAACTTTGAAGAAGAAAAGTTCATTTTGACTTTCCATTTCAGAGGTCTGGGTTCCTGGTCACCTAGTTCCATGTCTGTGGGCCTGAGGTGAGGCAGAAGGGCACAGTGGAGCAAAGCCCTACCTCAGGTCAGTGCAGAAGCAGAGGAAAGGACGCTGAAGGGAAGTGGGTAGAGACCAGACACATGGTAGTCCTGAGGCCATGCCTCCATGACCTACTACCTTCAACTAGGCCTATCTCCTAGGTTTCCATTATCCCCAGTGATAACAAATGATGATCTTACCATTGGGTTAAGCTCCTGATGAGGTCAGAGCCTGGGTGAGGAAATCACCTTCTAAAAGCCCCACCTCTTAGCACAGGAGACTTTCAGAAGACATTTTAGATCTAAACCATAACATGCTCTGTCACCACCTGACAGCAAGGCCTCTCGCTGTACTCAGTAAAGGGCTGTCCTCATTGTCACTGAGGTGAGGCCCCCAGGCAGGGTGCACAGGGTTGGGCATCAGGAGGGGCTGCTCCGTGTCCCCACAAAGGCCATGGGGACATTCCTTAAGACTCTGCCACACAGTCCTGATGGCTGAGGTGATCATTTTAAGACATTAATCTGCCTTAGTCCTTTCTTTATCTAAAAACCACAGACAGATTATGTCCGTGGCTATTCACCCACGGACTTAGGGACCTTATGAAATCCTAGCTAGGGTGGTGCAATCACAGTTGATGCCCTGCACTGGGTAACATGAGCCATATCTGATTTGCCATAAAGACAGGAGAACTATGTATGAAGAAAGGCACCAGTTCTGGGCAGACCCAGGGTTTGGGAAGTTGAACATTCATACAAGTGTAAGAAATCTGCTTTTAGAGAAGAATACACCAATGCCTTATATTTTTAAATTTTAACAAAGTATATGATCTTATGGATACGTTTTTTTAGGCTCTCACCAGGACCTTGGAAGGAGGAAAGGCCCTTTGCCTTCATGTATGATGTAGGCATCCCCAGGGCAGTGGCATAGACAGCGTCTGGGGACTTGTCAGAGTTCTGACCCTCAGGCCCCACTCCTACTGGATCAGGAACTCCATGGTGGGGCCAACAATACAGCTGCTTCCTTCCAGGCTGCCTACCCATCATTCCACTTTTTCAGGGACTTGGGTTAGACTTCTAAATTGAAAATATTAGTACTGCTAATTTACTGATCCTTTAGGGAGTCATAGACACCCCCCCCCGAAAATACAATGGGTGTTAAGGGCTCCTCTCTGGAGGTCCGTAGTCACACGGCACACATGCACTAAACTGACAAGCTGTGTCATGGAACCACTGAGGCCTAGCCCATGGTCTTGACTAAAGAGTCCTTGAAGTAGTAAGTACATGGCGGTCACTCAAAAATCCTAGAGAAGGGGGAATGAAAAAGAGGGCTGGATAGGAGGTGCACTTAATTGGCCAACTGGCTACCTCTTTGGGGAAATGCATTGATTTTTAGGTTTCTTCTGAACTCTAGGTGGAGGTTGTCACCACCCCTCCAGATAACTACTTTGTTCATTCAAGTTTGAGAACCCAAAGCTGGAAGCCAATTATTTTGGTTATTATCTATGTGACTTTAGTACATTATTGAATCATTGAAAGCCTCAGTTTTATCTTCTGTAAACAGCCTTCAATTATGGGCCTACTGAGAAAGAGTAAGATATGAGGACAGGGGTGTCTTTTAGCACCTTTCAAATCACATCACAAAATTATTTCAAACTCTTCTTATACATAATAGAACTCAGCCAAGAAATATTCATTTTAAAGACATTTACAATCCCCAAAGCCCTGTTTAGTAGTTTAAGATTATCTAATGCTGATAAAAGCATAAATTGTTGTTGGGTTGGAAAAACAGACAAGCCAGGGATGTGTGTGTGACATATTAATTTTCAGCCTGTTTCTGTCACTCTCAGTGAGTTTATGAAGTTTGTGATATGTCTGTGCTATATCTAGCTGTCACCAGGCCACAATTTATAATTTCTGCTGGAATCACACTGTGGACAGACAGGGGCAGAAAAAGATTCATGATGGCAGCCTCTGTGGGTGTGGGAATTTCAAGTACCTCAGACAGTGTCTCTTGGTTGGAACTGGATTGGAAAGAAGACAGGAGCAAGAACACAGCCTCTTTCCCACCACAGAAAGGGAGTTGGTTAGAACACACAGGGCAGGAGGGCGCCATGGCTGTGGCACTTTCCCAGGTTTTTCTCCAATATGCAGAGCATCTGTGTCCCTGGGTGTTCCAGGCAGAAGAGGGTGGGGTTGTGCCTGGGAGCAGAGCACCCCAGCCTGCCTGGTCTCTGGTCCTGTGTAAGATCAAATGCCAGAAGTTCATCAGTTTAAGCAATGGGAAGACAGGGAGAGAGGAATCAAATGGAGATGACAGCGGCCACCCCTCTGCCCCTTTGCCACCCTCCCCTTTGTGGGCTTCCATGGCCTGAGGGGTCCAGGGACTTGGAAAGCCCATTTTGAGACAGCTCCCCACCCTCCTGGCTCCACGGCTGCAACACTTCTGACCCCCCACTTTCCTGAAACCAAAGCACAGCTGCCCTGGATGGCAGTGTGTGGGTGCTCTCAGACTTGTCCCCTGTCCCATGGACACTGTGCGAGCTGAGACCTGTCGCCCAGGCCCACCCTTCTTGGGAGATGGAGAGAAGCCACTCTACATGGGGAGTGGGAAAAAGGAAGGAAGGGCTTACTTAGTGCATCCTATGGGTTTCATTAACTGATTTAAGCTCAGTTAAAACATCATGTTCTAGATGATGAAAGAGGTGCAATGATGAAGGAGAGTTTGAGTAATGCTGTGGTTTGAATATCGAGTGTCTGCCAAGGATGTGTATGTGAAAGGGCTGGTCCCCAGGGCAGGGAGGAGGTAGAATCTTTAGGAAGTGGCGCCCTGTAGGAGGTCTTCAGCAGTGGCCCTGATGAGGACCCTGCTTCCTGGCATGAGATATGTTTTGCTACTACCGGTGCTACCCACCACCAAGTTCAGTGTGGGCCTGGGTGGCAGGTCTCAGCTCGCACAGTGTCCACGGGACAGGGGACAAGTCCGAGAGCACCCACACACTGCTATCCAGGGCAGCAGTGCTTTGGTACAAAATAACTAATATACCTTTTCTCTTTATAAGTTCATTGTCTTGGATATTTCACTGTAATAACACAAAGCTAATACAGTAAGTTTCTCCAGGTCTTTGAGGTAGTAAGAGTGAGGTCAGGATTCTGGATCCAGTGTCCTAACATTAAACTTACTGTTTATCTATCACCTAATAGTTCTCAACTGTGTCCCCCAACAAGCAGGATCAACTGAGAATTTGTTTGAAATGCAAATTGCTGGGCCCTACTCCATACCTACTAGTACCCTATACAAGTCATGCTGGGTCTCCAAGTCCTCCAAGGGAATCATAGTCCCCCAAAGTTTGAGGACCAATACCCACTGCATATTACAGCAAATCCTGTGTCTCATACTCTTAAAGTATGCATGAAATTGGTTACAACTGATGCCATCTCGTTTTATAGTGTATTCAAAGGAAATTGATGGAAAATATTGATGTGGAGATAAAGAATGAAACTGGCTAGGAAAACACAGGCTGTCTCTCAGTTCTGTTGTGAGGAGAGGAAAAAGAACCTCAGGCATCAGAAAGAAACCCAGATCTCAAATCAGCATCTTTCCTGCTCCTTGCCTTTGACCTGCTCATGCAAAAGGACTTCTTTAAACCTCTATTAGGTTTCTGTCTCCAAGACAGGTCCTTGATCATTAATAATGCAAATCAGCACAAAAGTTCACTGTATCTTAATTGTATTCTTATTCTTTCATTCTTTGTTACATACAAAGTATTCGTGTGTGTGTGTGTGTGTGTGTGTGTGTGTGTGTGTGTGTTATGCCTGACTTAACTTTCCATTTCCAAAATCAATTTCTGGAACTTTCTGAGCCAAATCAGCCCTTCCCAGAACTGTTGCAGTGTGTGACTGCACAGTGGGTGCACCACACACTCCAAGAGGACGTTCACAGACACAGCCACACACCTGGCCCCTGAACTTCTGTGATACTGTGACCTGATGCTGTGCTGCTGCCTTCCAGAGACAGGTCTTGTGTGCTGCCTCCCCTCTTCAGTTCTGGGTTGTAGGATAAGCAGCTAAGTTAGATAGGCATAAACATACAGTCAGAGAGGGACGAGGCTCTCAACAAAGTCAGTAGAAAAAAGAAAGACATCAGAACTGTGGCCTGAGGTGCATCTGAAGAAGAAGACCAGACTCCAAGTAAAGATGCAATAGCCAGGCCTACATGTTTTCCTAAGGGATAAACAGTAACTTGACATTATATTGCAATTAGAACAGTCTAGACCATTAAGTCTGGATAGGTAGCAGTCGCCTAGGTGGGTGGGTGAGCAGGGCATCTGGACTCATCTCTTTCCCAAAATGCCTGTGTTCTCTCCATGTGCCATTCTGGATCAATATCATCAGCTAGTGGCTATACTTGTAGCCTTATAGGTTTTAATTTGACCCATGGTCTACTCACATAGTGACTTTGCCATATAAATTACCCTTGACAAAGGGTCTTGGTGGCCACTCCATTTCAGGACACCTCCTGGAATTCCAAGAGTTATTCTCGTCTCCTTAATTACAATAAAACTCTCTTAACTTCTTCCTGTAGTTCATACTTCACTCCTTGATGTTGTAGGAACACAAACTGAGCACATTTAATATCTAACAGCTTGGGTGTTATATTTTCCCCTTGCCTTTAGGCCTTGCCTTCCTCTTTTTCCTCTTCAAGGCTCTATTTCAAATGTTTTTTTCAGGATGAAAGGTGCCTCTTCCTGCCACCTGTTTCCCAAATACCCTAGACTTTCCTTCTTGGAGCTCCACAGATCCTGTGTTTCCAGGGTGGGAGCAGAGCCTCCAGTAGTCCCTCTCTCTCCCTCCCTTTACCATGCTAAACTCCAGGGCAAGTGTCTTAGTTACTTTTCTTGTTGGTGAAACAAGATACCTGATACCAAAAATTAAAGGAGGAGAAATTTATTGTAGATCATGGTTTGTAGAGCCACAATTCATAGCTGGCTGGCTCCAGGGTAGGGAGGTAGTCAGAGAGGGATGGCAGAGAAGAAACAGTTAATAGCAGGCAGAAGGCAGCAAGGTAGCAAAGCAACAAGCAACAAAACAGCACAAAACAAGTGGCAAGCAGGAAGGATGCAGTCCTCTTTCTGTCCCTTATATTCTCACAGGCTACATGCCTTTAGGAGTGAACAGCACTCACACTGAGGCTGGACCTTCCCATTATCCACAATCAGAACTATCCCAAACCAATCAGTGGACTAATTTTTCACTTTTTCACCTTTGATCCCAGCATTACACAATCTAGATAACAGCCACTTCTGAAAAGCTCCAGCTATGAGCACATGAGGCTTTGGGGAGCATCTAGACACAAGCCATAGCAGAGAGTAAGAAGAGTGAGACTGACCCCTGGATGACATGGCGAGGAGGCTGCTATTAACTACCCGTGTAAGTGATGCCCTCTCATGAGAATCAAAGGATTTATGCCTCTGTTTCAACAAAAAAGGAGAGAGCTGCAGGAAAGAATGCCTATAACTGCAGCACTCTCAGAGGCTGAGGCAGGAAGATGGGAAGTTTGAGCCTAGACTGGACAATTGAGTGACTTTGGGAAAGCCTGTCTCAATGTAAAAATTAAGAAAGTGTTGAGGGGAGTGGTGGTGCTGGGAATGCAGACTAGTGCAAAGGCCCTACCTGGATTCCCCAGTACCACAAAACAGAACACAACTCTTGAATGAGAAGCATCTCCAGCTCTAGGCAGAGCTGGAAGGTAAGGGCCATGCCCATGGCTGTTCCCTGGGCAGCGAGGGGAGGGATCACCCAACGTGAGGAGAGGTAGCCCTGGAATTTGTCCTGCCGGCTCCCTCAGAGAAGTTCCTGGCTCCCTTCCCACAAGCACCTTTTCCACCTTTGTTTCTTACACAACTCAGTGCTGCAAGACTTTTTCTCTGGTATGAGAACCTGTAGATGCAAATGAGTTCTAGAATGTAGGATAGATTTTGAAAAATAGGAAATATTCAAAGGGAATATGGTGGGGGAACGTAATGAGGGGAAAGAATAAATATGATTTGGAAAGGAAAAGAAATAGCATGTATAAAAGGGGTGGAGGATTGTGGGGTGGGTAGGGATATGGGTAAAAATGAGAACTTGTGTCATATACTGGTACAAATTCCCCAATGTTGAGTGTGATTATGAGCTGTACATAAAATGTACCAATAAAGAATTCAATTAAAAAAATAAAGGTAAGATACCTGCCCTGACTACTACAGACCCTTTTGCCATCCTGGGCAGAAGACGGGCTGCTGGCAAGAAGGAACTTCCCCGTGCTGTTCTCTATAGGACATGACCATGGCCCCAAAAGTTACTTGTTACAGCACCCGCTTTGGTCCCAACTCTTCCATGTTTTTACTGCTCTGGAATATAAATTCTTTCGTGAGAGGAAAGCATTTAGCTTTTGATTCAGCTCTGCTGACTAGTTAGTTCTGTGTCCCTAAAATCATTTAGGTTCCCTGAACCACCTGGTATCATCATTTAAAAAAATCTGTAACACAAAAATATTGAGAATAATTGTATTTTCCTCATGGGGTTGCTCAGAAAAGTCAGTTCAATTTTTCTGCAAAGCACCAGATAGTAAATATCTGGGTGCTTCCTGATTAGAATCAGTCTCTGTAGCAACCACTTCATGTGCCATTTTAGGTGACACAGCCAGAGACAATCTGCAAAGGAAAGAAGTTGGATCATGCCAATAATAAAAATAGGAAGCAAGTAGAATTTGGTCCACTATTTGCCAACTCCTGATTTAGCAGAAGCAAGAACTATATATGACCGTGAACTTTCAAGTGCCATCTGAACGTAGGGACAAGAAGGTGAAGAGGCCACAGGGGCACAGACAGATGGCACTGATCTCTCACAGGCCTAAGGGGCTGCGGGAGCCCGGGGAGCCAGTCAGGCTGGCCAGACGGAAGGCCCTGCCCTGTACTGCTGGCTGTTTATGGGATGAGCTCCACAAAACTCAAGCTCCAGACATTCTATGCTTAGGCACAAAATGACCTGAGTTTTGGCACCAGCTATTTACAGCCGGAGTTGGAAAAGACAGTGCCACCTCTGGGGACTTGAAGGAGACTGGATGGGTCGGGTCTGTTGGAGAAAGAGGAACCTCTAGAAGCAGCCAACTCCAGGTAGCTGGAGGGATTCCCAGGTCCTGCTTGTGTCCACAGAGGGTAAAAAGGACGATTACGTTACCCTGGAGAGAAGCATCACAGAGTTGTGACAAGACCAGGAGCTGCGGATCAAGAACAATTCTGTCATCCCTAAAGGAGGCAGGTCTGGAGTCGAGTCCTGTTCTTACCCACCATACAGCAGAGACATCACCTTTGATGCCCCCTAAGCAAAATCGAAGTAACTTCTCTGAAGTTCTTCATTTGTTTTGTGTCAATAATGATTTACTAGATAATATATTAGCATATGAATATATACACACAGAGTATGTAGCTCACAGTGACTCTAGAAATCTGAGTCCTCTTCCCCTTGGATAAATGTGGCATGAGAGTTGGCCTCTGAGAAAAGGCAGTGACCATCCTGGTGTCCAAGGGGAGGCTGAGGGAGAGAGGCTGAAGACATTCTTGTCTTACTTCACTTGAAGCAATGCTGATTAGAGCACTGGGGGACATGAAAAACTGTTCTCTTTCCTCCACTAAGGATTATATCGGATTTAGTGGGTTTACATTTCAGCAAGAACAGTTCAAGGCTTCATGTGAGACCTCAGAATTAATGACTTTGGGAGGAAGGAAGAATTATACGTTTGGGTATCAGTGAGAAGGTAGCATCTTTTTACCTAGAAGCAGGAATCCTCTGATCAGTGGCAGCATTACTGCCTGTTTCATCAGCAAATCTGATTAGCTCCGTTTCACCCTGGGACTCAGAGATAAAAGACGCTAGTCTCAGCCCTCAAGGAATTTGCATTTGTTCACGTGATGGCTTCGTTTCTATGTCAACTTGACTGGGCTGGGAGGTCTCCAGATAGTTAGTGAGGTGCTATCATGAGTGTTTCTGGATGAATTTAATGTTTGAACTGAAGACTGAGTGAAGCAGATAGTCCTCCTTGAAGTGACTGGGCCTTGTCTGATTAGAACCGACCTAGGAGATCCTAGGTCCTGCTTGTATTCATGGAAGATGACAGGAATAATTCTGTGCCCTTTGAAAGAGGCCATATGGAATCACGGAAAGACCAGGAGCTACACAACCAGGTAGATTTGCGTTCAAGTCCTGTCTCATTTATCTTGGAATGGAGGCACAAACTTTGGTGCCACTTAGACTAATGGGAGAACAAACTGACTCTCCTTAGAGCCAGCACTTACCTCTGTCTGAAAACCTCGGGCTTGGACATTCGTCTTATTTTCTTCCTCAGTCACAAAGAACCCTAAATCATAAGCTAAACATTTTTATGGGCTGAGCTTTCCTGACAGGAGAAACACAGGGCAGGGACTCTTACCCAAGTCTGAGTGGGGTTATTTAGGGAAGGTCTCCCAGAAGTGACTTCTAGGGTTGGATTTTTTTCTTGTAGTGCTGAGGAGGAAACCCAAGACCTTGCACATGGCAGGTAATCACTCTATCACTGAGCTATATAGAGTTTAGAATGGTGAAGGGAGAGAGAGATCACTGGATCCTCTGGGCCGGATGTTGAGAGAGCAGTTCAGCAATAAAGAAACAGTGGAAGACAGCATGGACTTGAAGGGTCATGCCAGTCTTGTGATCTCAGCAGCAAAGAGCCAATGCTCAGATTAGGAAATGATGTTTAATGAAGGGGCTTTTTACTAAAGTGGGGGGGGGCAGGGCAACAAAAAGCAACACAGCATATAGCAGAGGGAGAGAGTACTTACCAGAACCCAGAAAGACTGTTAGCTTTGGTGGAGAGAGAAGCAGACAGAAGCCACAGCCTTTGGGAGATGGATCCGGGAACTGCCAGCCCATGGGTGGCAGAGAAGGAGCGGGAGAATAAAGGCCCTGACCTTTCGCCCTTCATCCTCCAGTGTTTGCTCAGATCTCTCATGGGTCAAATGTTATGTCATCATGAAGTCATTGCAGGGGGTACTTGTAGAAAGATCATCTCTGACACAGTAAAAGAGAGGAAGGCACAAACACAAGTGTTCCAAGACAGAGAGCCCGGGGGCCATGTTAGAGGCTGACTGCATGTCCCTCTCACACCAAAATAAATAAATGAAAACAAAGTCCTCGTCCCTCCCAAGCCCCTCTGATGTCTCATCCCATTATATCCCATGAGTCAACTGGAAGTCTGGAATCTTTTCATCTCTTCGATTCTGACATGTTTTCCCTGAGAGGACACAGATTCATTCTCCATGGCTCTTGGCTTTACTCTGAAGGGTGTCCTTCATTTTCTATGAAAAGCAGCCCAGTTTTCACTGGGAAGTTCTCCTCCTCCCTGCCTATAGACGTTTGGGAACCCAAAACTCTTTGAAAATTTTGTATTGTTTCTGTACCATTTGACTGCAATGTAAGTTCCTTAAAAACTTTGTGAGCCCCCTGTTTGGATCCATGCTATTAGACACAAGTTCCACCTGTCCAATCCCTTAGGGATAAGCCCTTCTGTTAAGGAATGTATCTAACTGAATGGATGTAGACCTCCACAGCTCTGATCCAATGCTCTATAATAAAGCTGTTTCTGTTTTTCTGGAGAACACAGACTGATTTAAAAAAAAAAAAAAAGCTTACATTCACTGAGCTGTGATTATCTACCAGACACTATAGTAAGTACTTTCCAAACAGTTCTACTTAACCCCCACCTCCAACAAAAATAAAGAAGCACCATTACTATTCTCTCAAAGAGGTTAATGATCTTGCCTAACAAGATCACCAAGGAAGTGAGTAGCAGGACCACTTCACAGAAATAACTCAGCCTAACTCCTGAATCCATTATTCTATACTATTCCATGCTCTCTGTTTCACCACAGTCCAAAGCACTGGACTCACTGCCCTCACACTTCATGGTGCTGCGACACAGCCCCATTTGCCTCTAGAGCTCCCAAGCCCCTTTCTGCTGCATTGGCTAATTTGTTTGCTCACTAAGTATTAAGCATGTTCATCCACAGGGACACAGTGTACAGTCACAAGCTGTGTGTGGCCCCTTCCTTTTGCAGCCCACCACAGGGGCCCCTCTTTCCAGAAAAGAAGATGAGCAGTTGTGTGGACAGTTCCATTCTGTGTCATAATAAGTAGGGTCATAGGTAAGGACAGAGAAGAGGGTACGGGCGGCTCTCAGAGGGAAAGACTCGGTTCTCCTGAGTCAAGAGAGGCTATGGATGTGTTTGAGTGATGGCTTATAATTCTAACTGATGCAATAGCTATAGAAACTTTTTTGTAGTAAGTTTTCCAGTAGTATAATTTACCTACACACATCATTTTCAAAACTGATACAAGTACCACTTGTGATACGAAAGGAAGACAAAGAAAATGCAATATATGTAAAGCAAAATATATTTCCATATACAAATGCTCATGCCCAATTACACTGGAAGACACAGCGAGGGAGGCAGAAGACTGCATCTCTCAGCGGAATCACAGTGAACATGCCAGGCGTGTGTTACACTGGCAACTCGGGTACCAAGAGCAGCGTTGCCAACAGCACTGTGAATTTCCATGATGATGAACAACCTTGATAACATTCCAGCTAAAGCAAAATATAAATCTTTGCTTGATTTGCATCCCTGGAAAGTTTAGGTTGGGGGGAGAAGGGAGGGAAGGTGGGAGAGCAAGAGGAATAGAGAATGATTGTGAATGGATTAAAAAGACAGAGAGAGAAAGGAAGAAGAATGAAAAAACAGGAGAGAGAGAGAGAGCAAGAGAGAAAGAAATAAAAACAGACCAACAGACAGACAGGTTCATACAGTTCCAATCAATTTTTACCTGTTTCATGTCTGTTGGGACATTCAGCATGATGCGGGTTGTGGGGTCACTCCTTTGTGGCCCCTGACTGCTCTGTCCTGGTGACTGTGGACGCCCACGTTCCTCATGCCTCATGCCCTTTGCCCAGTAGCAATGCCCACAGTCAGTGTGATACCAGAGGGTCTTCCAAAGTCTCCAAAGGTTCGGTGGGGTGTTACTGACTTCTCAGACCACTCACATTTCCAGAGAAGCAATGGTACCTCTTAGAAGTACCTGCATCACATATATAATTTTAAATTTGCCAGTTTTTTTTGGCAAATTTCTGAGTTCAATTCTCAGTACTGTCAAAAGAAAAATACTGTAGCTTCACTGAAGGAAGTAAGTGAAACAATTAAAGTTAACTTTAGTGGAATATGTAAAAATATATTTATAATCCATACAACAATTATTATTATTATTATTATTTTTTTTTTTTTTTTGCTTTGTAGGGTCTCGCTTTGTAGTTCAGGCTGGCCCTGAGCTCACTATGGTGCCCAGGCAAGCCGCCGCGAACTCAGCAATCCTCCCGTCTCTGCCTCCCGAGTGCTGGGATGACAGGCGTGAGCCACCACGCCCAGCATTATATGTGGTAACCGGGGATCGAACTCAGGTCCTTACGCTTGCGAGGCAGGCGCCGGAACCACTG